>JAJHSJ010001711.1:0-41260 GCA_021015155.1 Magnolia officinalis
ACGACAAACTTGTTGAGATCTTCAAGCTAAAGAAAGTTTTTGAGTTTCAAGTATTGGTTGAAGACTCAACTTTCAAGAACCCAATCGCAATATTGTGGTTCAAGTTCTGTAACCGGAAACATCCATGAACTCAAGTCCTAACTGAAGACTAAGTTCGATACGTTGAGTTCAAGCTTCGAATATCGTAAGAATTAAAGTAGCCAATGTGATCGATAGTTTGATGGTATACACGTTCTATCTCACAAGTAAGGTATGAATAACCTAGATTGACCTTAGGGCATGTTCGTTCATTTCGTATTTGGTATCGGTCATTTTATAAGTTAATAGGTTATTTTTTTGACTAGCCCTAACACTGGCTCAACCAGTCCTAGTATTTTCTCGACCAGTCCAGGATTTGTTACAATTTTTCAGAATTTTTCTGTTGGTCCTCGACCAGTCCTGGAAGTTGCTCGACCGGTCGTGTAGGACTCGACTCAAATTACAGCAAGCATTCTGGCCCCACTCGACCAGTCGTGTATAGTCCATGACCAGTCGAGCAGGCCACTTGACCAGTCGTGGGACCCACAAGTCCAGTTGAGCACTTGTCAATTCTTATCGTGCCTGAATTTTTAAAAATTTATTGGACCTACAGCCAGTCGAAGCGAACCTAAGGATAATCAAGTGAACAGATTTTTCACCTATAAATAACACTCGAATTTCAGAGTTTTCTATTCAATTCTAATTATTTTTAAGCAATCACTCTGAGATAATTTTGTGTTCATTCTAAGCTATTTTGTGCATATTTTAGATTCTTTATAAGTAGCTCTTGTTATTTGATTTTAGATCTCTATTCTAATTTGATTATGAAAAGGGACATTTGATTTACCCTTTCTTGAGATTGAAATCAAATCAAGCTAGCCCAGGTTGATTTAAATTAAAAATCATCTAGACCTAGAACCCTATACACTTATGAGACTGAACGTTGAACATCTACATCATCATCAAATTAGTTCTACCGGGCTACTTCAGAATCTTCATGCAGATAAGTGTTTCCTTTTTCTGTAATTCCATTTTGTTTGGTTTATGAGATAAACTAGAAAATCTCATTTTGTTTTTTATGAGATCAACTAGAAAATCTCAAAGTGTGGGGTTGTGATTGTGTGAGCCCACTTAAAATACAATTGTGAAGGTTTTAGGTGAACCTTGAAAAACCTATTTGATTAGTGAACGCTAATATCCCGAGGGAGTGGATATTAGGAGTGGAGTGGTTGTATGGTTGTTTTCAGACAGTTGGTGTACACACACGAACCACTATAATTCTCAGGTGTTTGGTGGATGTTTGATTTATTTCTTTATCATTTTGTGGTTTAAGATCGTGGGATGTATTGTGGATGTGAATGTTGTAATCTTTATTTTTCAAGCATTGTGTGGTGAATGTTAATAGATTAGTTCTTATTTCTTTCACCTCCATTGAGTTTTGAGTTTTTGATACTCACACACGTTCTAGTAAGGTTGTCCTGCCATAAACCATAGGTTTTTGTGTCAGGTTGTCCTTAGAACCAGTTTGTATCAACCTTTCAATACTTGATTTTAGAGGTTGCTTTCTATTGTGCTATCAACTTCTTATTAAGTTTTTATTTTCGTGCTTTATTTTAAAATTTGGCATTGTCCTATTCACCTCCACCCCCCCCCTCTAGGACATTTAGCTCGGCCTTTTCAGTATCAATCCAAATTGTTAGATCCATCCATGATTTTTTAGAGGTCAGATCTAGAGGCCATTAAGCGCATCGTTTATAGGTCGAGCAGTGGATTCCATTGATAGCCCTAACAACAACTTTACGGCTAATGACCTCTACTGTTGATTTGGTGTGTTTTCCCATATGTCAAACCCAATTTTAGTGCATTTGGTGATTACGTTCAACATCACTCAATCCTAAGCCACCGGCACCGAATTTTAGTAATAAGGTTGAAAAAAAAAAAAAAAGGAAATTTGCTGCGATGGAGTTACCCGTCAAATAACCCTTATTGTTAATTGATGATAACATCATTGTAAAGGATTAACATTTGGGGCCCGAGGCATTGCTGGTGGTGGAAAGGGTTTGTTAGAATCCATGTGGTTCTCTGTAATGCCCAGAATTTTCTTGGCCAGAGTTTATACTCGTGCCTGAGAAAACCGGGTGTTAAAAATTGAATAATTGGATGATTTAAAAATCGCACCATTTTTTCTTTTCATTTAGATCACATCCAGTTACATTCATGAAGGTAAACCATTCATAGGAATAAAATCAACTATATTTAAAAAGAGTTCAACAAATTATCAAATACCCTCTCAATGGGAGCTTATTGCATTATCAAGTTTGCAGCGGAAATATAAAATTAAATCATCAAACTATCTTCATATTCATTTAGTACAATCTTTCATAGGGAGATGGTCCTCAAGGTCTTTAATCTGTACATCACCTGCATCATCTGTACGGTTGGAGAAGGTCAACGCCCTACTCATAGTGATGGTTATCCTTTAAGATTAGCAATAATTCAAGAGATTCATAAAAGTATTGTAAGGGTTCTGATACGTCTCGTACTCCACCACTACCAAGTTATCAGCATGCGCAAGCAATATATATATATATACATATATATATATATATATATGTATATATATATATATATATATATATATATATATACACATATATATATGAATGCATGCCTAGCAAAATGTGTGTGGCACATCATATGTAGTGATCATCACAATGTAGAATATAATTCATCAAAAACCAGACTCGCCCCGCATCTCATACCTATGGAGATTCGTCGACGTGTCCGATAATACCGTGGATTTACGTGAATACCTCGAGGTGGCACAACATATGAGTTGGATGAATTATGTGACACGATTTGTTCATGAAGTGACTATTTGTGACATCTAATCCCAGAAGTGATGCAACACACACTGCGAATTACTTACATCGATTTGTGCACCAATACCCAAACCCATGGAATTACGCGTCGACCAAGAGGGTCACTACCCAGAGCGCATTACGTCTACGATAATATTTGAATTAGTAGTTGTGATACCTCTAACACATCACTTGCACCAAAGAAAAATAAATTGGATCATGGGAGTTTTTGGAATTCCAAGACACATGCCCAAGCTTTAAGGGAGGTAGCATAATGCTAACATAATAAAGGAGGAGAGTAGCAATAAGCTTATTCAACAAAAAAGAAGAGTACCAATGAGTAACTTAACAAAAGAGGAGAGTAGCAATGACTAACTCAACAAAAGAGGAGAGTAGCAAGGGCTAACTCAACAAAATTAGTAAAGGCAAGGGTAAGGCTTGTATTCATCGCCCCACATAAATTAATAAAGATTACGCATAATTAAAATCATACCTTAACTATAATTCCTGAAAGATAAATAATTGATGGTGATAAATCAAACAATTGCAGGAAGAAAATCATATTAACATGAAAGCATATAAAAGGCAAGGTAAATCATATCAACTCAAATTAATGCAAGTTTAAAGGAATCCCTCACCTTAAGGTCGAATCACTCTTCCGTATGACTAGGATTTGAGTATGCTTCTAGAGTTGAATTCTATCATGAGTACACAGATTGCATGGTTAGATTGTTAGCCCAGATTTAAGTCTGGTCTCCACTATTACTGTGCATGAAGAGATTTAAATGTAATTTGGATGAGCTTAGGACAATTACCCTAGATTATTTAAGTGGAATCTAATTCCTTTGAGAGGACCTCAGGAGATGACGAACTTACCTCCTGGACTGAAATGGTTGGCGCATCCTGGACGTCGATCCCGACAGTTTTAGCGACGATTCTTTTCTCCTCTCTCTCTCTCTCTCTCTCTCTCTCTCTCTCTCTCGGCGCGAGAGTTGAAATGGTACTTCCCATCCCAGCATACCAGGCTTTCATAAGCCTTCAGCCTACGGAAGGGAGAATTCAAAGCAAATCACAGAACAAGCTTGATACGTAAAACACATAAGCATGACATAAACTCGTATTGGTTTGGCACACCAAAATTTTGACTAAACTTAAGGTTTCCAACATAGCAATTTCAGATACACCATGGCTAATTCATAGTCAGTTCTAATACCAATTGTTGATTATAACTTGTGAAATTAAATGGATTATAAAGTTTATCAGAGAAGGGGATCAGGAAAACCAAAATGAAATTCATACCTGGTTGAGATACCATTATTGTAGTTTAAATGCCGTAGTCTTCACCTTACACCTTTAGAGAAGCACCAGGATAGGAAAATAACTTTAGATGTGTGTAGACTTGGGGACACAAATTTGTTTAAATAACTACAGAAGGGAAGAGTTTGTAAACCATCAAAACTCCTACTCCTTAAAGGCTTTACATATTTTAGGTTTTCCAGTTGACTGGAACACTCTGTATGTAACATAGTTTTGGTGCACAATTGATACATGAATATGAGACTGTTCACAACAATAATGGGGCCCACCAATATGCCCGATTTTAATATCCAACCCTTAGGTAAATCTAGACCGTTGATCAATTAGGCCCACCTTATCGAATTCTCATTGTTAGCCATTCTGAATGGATTTTTTTGCCTTGAGTACTAAGGACTTATTCGTTCATTAGTAATTTAACTTTTATATTTCTTGAAGGAATAAAGATGAATAGATAAACAAAATGAAAGGCTAAACAATGCCAATTTTATTAATATTTGAATGTACGGCCTATTATAATCGACAAAGTATTAAATAAACAAAGAGATAAATAAATGAGAGACAAATATCTGATCCATCTATCGAAATAGATGATCAATGTGAATGGTCAGCAGGATGTAACTGGATAGGTGTGATTGCCTAAGTAAGAACTCAGTTGATCAGAATCCAACAACTTAGGGTTGTAGACATTTAATCGAATTGTATGGTCTCGTAGTGTGGACACTAGGTAGTAGAGATCTATATTAGAGCTAGGCTAGGCCATGATAAGATAAAAGATGATAAAAGAAAGATAAATTGAAAAGTAGATACACGTTTTTGGCTTAGGGCCTCGAGCTCTTCTTCGATTGCTCCTTTTACAGCTTGTCAAGGCGGGTAAACCCTTGTTGGCTTTTGTTGCTGATCCTAGATCCTCCGTATTTACGACATGCATTCTGAATAGGAAGGATTCTAGATAGATTTGGAATAGTTGGCTACTCGAATCTTCTTCTCATAGTTGATCCCTTCATGGGAAGTGTTCATGCCCCACTAATTAGATTTGAGGTCAATCTTTACCGTTGATCTTATATCTTAAGTCGATCATGGCCACTCATCTGGTTGATCTCTCTGTCTCTTTTGATCGAGGTGTTGGATGGACCGGATCGACTTAATACCGATTTTTTATAAGATGAGTTGGATTAGATCTTTCGTCAATCTCTTCCATTCTCTTAATTCCAATTAATATACAAAATTGGACTTGATTCGCCTGATATCCACTCTCTCCTAATTTGGGTCCAAACCATAACTAGATTTGCTTAGATATGGATCTAAATTTCGAGTATTCAAAACCTTCTTGAACATCGTAGGCTCTCTGAACGTCTGTGGGAAGATCTCCCATGTTGGAAGGACTATGAGATATGACCTCGCCGAGTGTATCATAACCAAATATGTGAGAAGATACGTTCTCTTAGTGGCTTATAAATGTGTTAGGCATGCTACCTCATTAATTGGCTCGCTTATGGCCACATGACATTCAACGATTCGCTCCCTTAAAGGTATGCATAATGATCTGTGCCTTCGCATTAATAATAAAATGTGTATCGTCGAAGGAAGATCAATTGAAGATATCTTTGAGCGCAAGTAGGATTTTCTTAAGTACCAAGCTTGTAGTGTCAATGCGTGTCACCTTTCCAATGGTCCACGTCATGGTTGAGATCCTTTCAACAGATGGGTTCGATCTGGTTAGAACTTTTTGGAGATGAATTCTCCTATTCACAAACTAGTTAGAGACTTCATTATTGTGCGTTAGACGTGATTTTTGGAATTCACACGCTCGAGCTGACACATTTGGCTTGGATCTGCACGTGTGGGTAGGTAGAAGCTAGCTTGTAAGCTAATCACATGTCCTGATCCCTAATGACCGGTTAATGATGCGATTTGGATCTTCAAAAACGAATTTCAATTTAGTCATCTAAATTAGATGCTTACAAGAGAGTTAATTCAAATTCAATGGTAGGGTCATGTTAAAATCGCAAATCAAATATACCATAGGGTTCCTTGGGGTGTCTAGGCCAATCCTCTAAATCAATGGGTAGATCGTGATCTTTTAGGGTGAGAGTGTACAATGTAGGGTGAGTGTGCGATTATTGTATCCTTTTTGGATTTAGGAATTGTAGGGTGCGTGTGCGATTACTGTATCCTTTTTGGATTTAGGAACTGTAGGGTTCGTAGGATTCTTCTTAGCATATCGGGAATCTCCAAAAATAACTCCAAACATGTGCCTACGTGAAATATAAACCAATAGATTTGTTTGGATCATTTGGGGATCTTAATGATGGTTTTGTCTAATTTTCAGGTGGTTTATCTAGCGGATATGATGAGGATTCCATTGGATGGTAGATCTTATGAATTAGATACTAGGATTAAAGATGTGTGGTCCAATTGGGTTAAAGATGCAATTTCCATCGTGATCGGGTTCCTACAAATAGGTATTTTATATAATGGCATTAGATAAGAATGTATACACTGTAGAAAACTTTAGATGATTGTTGATGTGTAGGTAATTGTTAGAATTAAATTTTATCTATATAAAACGTACTCCTTAGTGTACTAGGATTGGGATGTCAAGTTTAGATTTGTGGATGGTCGGATATTAAGGGCTTAGATGAACACTTTGATTATTTAATGATGATGTAAGGGTCCATATTGAAATCTAACTGTTGGATAACTTAGTTGGTCCATGAAGAGTTTTCTCAGTAGTTGGATTAATGATTGATCAAGTGTATTAAGTTCAAGGTATGTAAAACTATATATAAGTTTATGTACGTGTATATAGGGACCTTAGATCGTGATTCTGACGATAGGTTAAATATGTATATGGGTAATGAGTAGTATGAACTGTTTAGAATCTCGATTGGATGAGCATAAGAATGGATTCGAAGATCTCGTAGTTTATTCACTATGATTGAGTGATCGAAAAGTGGACTGGACAATCAAATATCTTTATCTAGTGATGAATATTTGTATAGATGGTTGGCTTGATGAATGATTGTGTCTACGAAGATATATGACGTCCCGAAGTTCATTATATTGTGCACGTGAGTTTAAGGATATATACATATGCATTCAACTACACATCTTTTCTAAAAAAATCTAAGTGCCAAAATATGCACGTGAAAAAAAATACTTGTATACCTAGTCATGTGTGTTCACACCTGTCACGCTCCAAACTCGAAAACCGTGTTCACAAAATTCTCGATCGTCGAATTCGGTGTTGACAGCCTCCGTAGTACCCCATTCTCGGCTCCCAGCGCTCATATGCTAGATTCCGATCCTGGGATCTTATAAGGAGGATTTTCAACATAAATTTGTCTCATAAGAAGCATAACCACAAGTACACCCAGATCATAAGAACAATATCATCATCACATATCCACTAATATAATCATTTGACTACAATATTGAAAGGGAAATACAATATAGAAATATCAAAGAAAACTCCAGAAGCTCAACCGCACGCTCCTACCTCAGCTTGGCTACATCATAATGTCACCTGCACGCATCCATCATGCATAAGTTTATAGAAAGCTTAGAGGATGATGTAAGTATGTAAGCAGTATATGCGTGCTCAGAATATAATATCATAGTAAACGGAGGTACTGATAAGTCCACGAACCATACAATATCAGAGTAAGCAGAAATACTGACAAGTCCATGAGTCATACAATATCAGAGTACACAATACAAATGAGGAGTTCAAGAGAGCCAAATATTAGATGTCGAGGGTATAATGCAATATGTAAATCTTGTTGAGTTCTTCTAGGCTATATAAGTGCAGAAACATAACAACCCAAAATGCCATATGCCTGCGGATGTAATGTAATATACGATGCGAATGAAATGACCAAGCTGGAGTGTGAAGTTGGGATGATAGTACGTAGTATCGCAGGCTACGGGGTCCACCACAAGGGACTTCTATCCAAACTAGTCCCATACCTAAATATGGATAGTCAGACTCAATGTGGTAAACTCCTGATCTCAAGTTAGTCGCGCACCCCAACCAAAATCCTGGCCATTACGAAGGCACACATAACAAATAGTTGCGCACCACCAGCCCAAGTGGATAGTGAATGAATGAATAAATGAGTATGCAATACCCACTCAATAAGTCCACATATCAATACTGTACATCTCTAGGATCATCACTGGAGTCTATTACACTCTACGCCAGCTTGCCGCTCTTATCCGAGCGCACAACTGGGTAAGTGGAAGGGACCTCACTATCCGCCTGCCAATATCGGGCCTGGCTCATCGATAGCGGACCCATTCCTCAAGCTGGTCAAACTCAACCTAGATATTGCCCCCTCACTCAGGCGGGTAAGGTCACACCCCCTCCTAACCGAACACGACACAGTGGGAGACGCAGCCTATTGGTATACGGCCCTCATGCACTCATATATATCCACTCGGTCTGGACGTTGGGACATTCTCTAGTACCAAGAGGGATTAAGGATTTTCACCCAGGGCCATCTATGGCGGCCCGATGCTAGTAACAGATTTTCGGTGTCCCATCTGGCCATCCACGATATGCCTGTGGAGCCTATGGCTCTGATGTAGCTAGGGCATACAGTAATCACAACACAATGTAAGATACATGAGTCATATAACCAGTCATGCATCAATCCTACTCATACCATATACTCATGTGAGACAATCTCCACCTATTAGGGAGTCTCATAACAACATGCCCAATGACATATGCAGTGGTCAACCACATCTCATAACAAAAATGTAGATGATGTGTATGGGCATGTATTATGATGCTATGCTGTCACATACTCATAATCGGTCTCGACAATCGGAATCGGCCTTAATAATCAGAATCAGCGTCGACGATCGGCCTCAACAATTGGAATCGGCCTTGATAATTAGAATCGGCCTCGATAATTGGAATCGGCTTCGACAATCAGAATTAGCCTCGATAATTGGAATCGGCCTCGGCAATCGGAATCGGCCTCGACAATCGGAAATAGCCTCAATAATCAGTCTCGACAATCAGAATTGACCTCAATAATTGGAATTGGCCTCGGCAATCAGAATCGGCCTCAACAATCAAAATCAACCTCGATAATCAGAATCGGCTGAGATAATCGAAATCGGCCTTGATAATCGAAATCGGCCTCGATGATCGGCTGAACAAGGCCTAAGGGAAGGTCACAATGTGGACATTAAACCATCATTACCCATTAATGTGGACATTTAATCAACATTGCTCCCAAGGTATCATGCCCCAAACTCAGAAACCGGGCTCACGAAATTCCCGATCGGCGAATCCGGCGCTGACAGCCTCCATAGTACCCTATTCTTGGCTCCCGGCACCCATACACCAGGTTCTGATCCTGGGATCCTACAAGGAGGATTTTAAACATGATTTGATTCGTAATAAGCATTACCATAAGCATAACCCACGAACAATAACAACAACAACACCATAACAAAATCCACTATGATAAAAAACTTTGAGTACAATGCGTATGAAAGGAAAATACAAGATAATGAAAATAACAGAAACTCTAGAAGCTTGATTGCACACTCCAACTGCGGCGAGGTTATGGCTACATCCTGGCGTCACCTGCACGCATTAATTGTGCATAAGTTTATAGAAAGCTTAGAGGGTGGTAAAGTATGTGCGTAGTATGAACGTGCTCAGAATGCAATGCTAGAGTAATGTGGAATCATGCTGATGAGTACATGGATGCAATCAACCGTACTAAGGCTATGCGGTGCAAGATATGAATGCAATTGGCCATATTAAGACTATGCGATGAGAGATGCAACTCAAGCATGCCAATCCTCATCCAAATCCTCATATAGCTCATCAAATATCAGTACAGTTCTCATTCTGGATAATCATCGAGGTCTAGTATACTCTACGCCAGTTTGCCGCCCCTATTCGAACGCACAACTAGAAGAGTGGAAGAGACCTCACTATCCGCCTGCCAATATCGGGCCTGACTCGTCGATAGCGGACCTATTCCTCAAGTTTGTCAAGCTAGTCACTCAGGCGGGTAAGGTCACACTCCTTTCTAACCGACCACGACACAGTGGGAGATGTGGCCTACTGGTATATGGCTCTCGTGTGCTCATATATCCACTCGGTCTCAACGTTGGAGTCATCCTCTAGTACCATCGGGTTTAGGGATTTTCACCCAGAGACATCTATGACACCCCGATGCTAGAAACAATATTGTTGGTATCCAATTCGATCATCTACGATGTGCCTGTGGAGGCCGTGGCCCTGATATTGCTAGGGCATATAATAATCACAATCACACAAATGCAAGTGTATGAATCACCCTACCAGAATGCTTCTGCACGTACCGTGCACTCATGAAGGACAACTCCGCATATCAGGGAGCACATAAATAATCTGCCTGAAGGAATATGCTATGATCAGTCACTCCTCATATCAAGCTACATATGATGCGTATGAGCATGAATCATTGATCTATATTAAACATGTTATATGGTGATGGACTCTGTTCATAAGGAAGATGGGCCTAGACGGCCTACACACTACAAGTATGGGCCTATCAATGGACCCTAGGGAGAATTACAATGCTGACATTTAACCATCATTGCTCTTACAATGTGGACGTCAAACTATCATTGCTCCCAAGGCATGACCACCAAAAACATTGTTACAGACATCGTGATGGAATCTCACATCGCAATGGGCCTTATATACATCACAGTCGGCCCACATAAAGGCCTCACATACGTCTCATTGGGCCTCATATACCTCAAGTGGGCTGCATCATGTGGGCCGCTCCATTGGGTCAATCATGCATCAAATGGGTACATCAAATGGGCCGAATCAAATGGGCCGATTGAATGGGCTGAGTCCAATAGGCCGAGTTGAATAGGCTGAGTCGAATGGGCTGAGTCGAATAGGCCGAGTCCAATGGTCGATTCTAATACACCATACATCCATTGTTAGAGACCATTGTAGAGCATAAAAAAATGAACATGTCTAAAGGATCATTTGGACCATACCACAAATGGCAATGGTGATAATGATTTTCACAGTTAAATTTCTAGTGGGCCCACCATAGTATTTATTTTCCATCCATACTGTTCATAAGGTCACAAGGACCTGAACAGGGAAGGAAAACAAATATCATATTGAATCAAAACTTCTATAACCTAAAGGGGTTTCAAGGGTTGGCGTTTAACACCACTGTTTTCTGTAGGGTGGTCCACTTGATATTAGATCTGCCTTATTTTTAGTCTCAAGCCGTGAGACGAGGTGGCCCCAAATAGGTGGGCAGTTTAGATGGATCACATCTATCAAAGTGGGGCCATGAACACGTCAGATGGATGGACGATTTAAGATGAATCACATACAACAGGGTGGGGTCCATGTACGTGGCCCACTAAAAATTGATTCAGCTTCATCATTTTTCTTTATATATATATATTGAAACAGTCCACCGTCTAGCCATCTGGACGGTTGGAATATTACACATACATCAAAGTGGGGCCCACTAGCCTTCAGATGGATGGATTGTTTGGATCACATCCATTAGAGTTGGGCCCATGAACTCCACTATGGTGGGTTCCACCAGAGATAGATGGACGACTGGGAGGGGAATTTCATGTACAACAGGTTGCTGCTGCCGCAGCTGGCCCATCATTAAGGTAAATGGACGGCTGATAAAACACATATCTCATGGTGGAGCCCACTGATAGATGGTTGGAGTGGATGAAACCATACATTTTGGGGGTCCCACGGAAATTGCTGACGTCAACTTCACAGCAGCCTTAGCTGTGTGAAGCACGCCATCCAGTCCCCTCATCAGGTGGGTCCCACGTACGTGGCCCACCTGCTGTATATATGCCATCCAATCCGTTCTTCAGGTGGGTCCCACGTGGTGCCCACCTTCAAATATATGATTATACATGTATATATTATATATTATATATGCATATATCATGTATATATTATAATATTTATATATATTAATTTAAATGGTCCAGCGTCCAGAGGGTCTGGACGCTCTGGACGGGGTGGAATCTAATCCACATATCATGGTGGGTTCACACGTGTGGTCACATCAGGTCTGGATCAATTTGATACTTGTATTTTCCCTTCATTCGGGCCCGTCCAAATGGACTGCCATGTGGGCCACTCGGTGGACGACATATATAAAATACATACTTCATGGTGGGCCACACTCATCATCAACATCACCAAAAGAAACGGAGAAAGAGAGAGAGGGAGAGAGAGAGAGATGGCGGAGACAGAGGGACCCCGCCACCATGGGCCCCTCTTGATTTCAACATATACATCGAAATGGGTCCCATCATAAGTGGGCCCTAAAATGAAATTCACGGTGGATCACCCACCTATTGCACTCCTTCTTGCTCCCTTAGCCTCCTTAGCTCCTATGCTTAACTTTTGATGGTGGATGGAGTTTTGATGGTGGGGATGAGAGATTGGGTGGTAGAGAAGTGGGCCACACTTGGCTTGCTCTAGAAGGGTTGGACGTTTAGAATTTTTTTGCTTGAAAAATGAGTTTTGAGAAATGAGAGAGGGAGAGGTGATAGATTGATAAGAGATGGGTGTTGTAAGGAAAAGGGATAAGAGGTATTTTGTGTTTGAATTTTTGTAAAAGAGGGATGGGTAATGGAGAGAGAGAGAGTTGACTTGTGAAAAAAAGGAGGGATGGGTGTTGGTACTTGAAGTATGGTGTGTACTTGACTGATTGATTGATTGATTGATGGGACATGTTGTAGAGATTTCCTCGAAATTCACAACGTGCAACATTTCTTCGAAATGAACGCGGGCCCACATCTCCTGGCCCGGGTATCGGTTCGGTGTGTGATTCACGGTGTCGGAACCGCGATGATGGCGCGGTCGCTAGGGTACAAGATTCAGGTCGAGCCGACTTTATTATGTAGGACTCGGCTTAGGATCGGGTGCAAACGTCGGATACAGGTTGAGGGTGGCCAGAATTCAACCGGGAGGACCGCGGAAGCCTACGGAACGGTACTGACTATGATACGGGCCTTACAACTCTCCCTTCTAAATAAAAAATTTCATCCTCAAAATTTGTACAATCATTACAAGTAAGCATGCCTCATAATAGAAGAGGAGACAAAGCATTATTATATAAAAATCGGAGACAACATACAATTAATCATCAAAGAGATGGGGATAACGCTCTCGAATCTCGACCTTGCGCTCCCAAGATGCCTCATCAATAGAATGGTGACCTCACTGAACCTTCACCAAGGGGATGACCTTGGTTTGGAGGACCTGCTCCTTCCGATCAAGGATACGAACTGGTTGCTCAATGTAAGTAGCATCCTTGCGAACCTCCAACGCCTGCCAATCCATAATAGGAACTACGTCTGACCCACACTTTCTCAACATAGAGACATGGAAAACATTGTGGACGCCAGACAACTGAGATGGCAAGGCAGGCCGATAGGCCACGGTGCCAATACGCCCAGTGATCTTGAAAGGTTCTATGAATCTCGGGGCAAGCTTGCCATTCGCTCTGAATCAATACAACACCCCTTCATGGGCGAGACCTTGTGTAATTTCTCGGAAAAATCCGTACAAAGACCCGAGTACCACCTCAGGCAGAAATCACTAAGGACCAAATCCTTTAGAAATGAGGCGAGAGTTAGCTAGTGTTAAACTAGATTTCATGCGAAATTAGCACTAATCACTTTAAATACGATCTGCATGACCCAAAACTTGTAGAATCATTGACGCTAGGTTACCCTAAAATCTAAGATCAAACTTTATTCCCTGTTGCTCTCGAGAGCACATTGAAACTTCGTATCGGACCTGGACCACACGTCGAAAGTCCGATTACTAAGAAATTTTATAATTAAGACCGCCTTACTGGACTTGACTACCACCTTGGAAATCAAGTCTAGATAGTATCCCGAAGCTATTCGCTTGAGCCTAGAGCAAAGTGTGTGAGAAACGCGAATATCTTTAGAATTAAACTCAAACTTAAGTAATTTGAGTCGTTCCGTTTGCCTGCAAGTTGTAAGGATTCAGACCGTCAGAATCTGACCCAATTACACCCTTAGATCGGGGGAAATTTCCCACACACGCCAGTGCACTTGTGGCTCCGATTGAGTACCGGTGACCGTCGAACTGAAACTGGTCCTCTGCGGTCGATCCGTAAATTCGATTGGACCGAAAACTTAACCTGACCTAGATCCAATATCAGAGAGCTTAAGTCCGACTGCACCTAGAAAAGGGGCCTCCAGAAGTGCTCCATTGAATTGGGACAAGCGCCCTTTGGCTATAACCTAAGTATACCAAGGCCCTAGGGCTATTTTCGTCAGTTTCTGGGCCTATATAAGGGCCTTCAACCCTCTCTCATTCACTCCATACGAATTTGGGAAAAACCCTAGGAGAGAGAAGAGAGTAAAGAGAGAGAAAGTGAGAGAGAAGTTGGTGAAGATTCCTGAGATTCTTCCCTGCTAATCCACCTGCTGAAACACCACTCCCGTGTAGTTCTTCTGGTGTTTCCAACGCCATACTTAGGTAAGAAAACCTAACCCTAATTCGTTCTAGGGTTTCGAATAGTCTAAGTGATGAAATAACTGACCTATTGCATGCTATAGGTGGCCCTCGTGTCGTAGACAACGACTTGGCTTACAAACTGTGTTCGATACGCGTTTACCGGCGTAAGTCACGGACTATATATGTTTAAGTTATGGTTTTCAAGGCTTTCAATGTCAGTTAATGATTTATTACTGACGTGGGTGCTATTTCACATGCCAAATGTGACGTCTATTTCGCTTTACGAATACGTATGCAATATGTATAGTATTGTGTATTCTATGTACTTGTTGAAATAACTGAATACGTATGAATTTTGGATTCGTGATTGACATGATTATTTGTCATGCATATATGCTTGTTGCATAGGTGACAACTCCTCGGTGAAAGGATTTGCCCTGATGCGTGGTATAACTAACATACATCATGTACGTTGGAATGTGTAGTTTAAGTGTTTGTTAAAATGTCTGAATGAGTAAGTAGTTAGTAAATTGTAATGTATAAGGGTGTTGAGAAATGATTCTCAACTACTTTAACTATGTGTATGATTTCCTCCATGTACCGTATATTATAGCGTCTGTTTTAGCTACGCGATGCATATATATAAATCTATGTTTAAGTTGTATTCCATAAAATGCTTGATGATTGTATGAGCTGAATTATTGATCCATTACTACTTTGATTATCTCGTATGATTATTTGTTGTAATTGAATGTGTTTGGGACTATTATATAGTCCAGGCAATCGGTAACAGGCCTTGATTTGGTGGCTGAGATTATTTTACCACAAAGGATGTGTTCGCTGAATCCGAGTCGTACTTCGGTCGATGACAGGTAAGCCACACGGAGTGCTTATGCACTTCATGTCGATCGACTCGAGGTGCGCTCGTGTTAGTCGAGCTCGTCAAATAATCCGATTGACCCGATGTATGTTCACCAAGTATGGACGCTACTGCTTGAACCTAAGGTACGAAACTCACTAGTGGAAACCCTGTTAACCTTGGTACCTCGATCCGCTAAGACTCATGAGCCGGACATGGTGGTATGGTACACTGTGGTCGAGCTGTCGGCTTACGTCGGGGCAACGAGCTCGCCCATAGTGACCAGTGAGTAACCAAAGCTCGTGAGTCGAATACGGTGGTATGTGACACTATATTCGAGCTGTCAGCCTACACTGATAAGATGACGAGCCCTTTATAGTGACCTCGAGCATACTCTAAGGCTGTGTGGAGGCAACGAGCCTTTCCGTAGCAATAAGAGTACGAACTAGGCCTGCACTGATCAGGTGACGAGCCCTTTGCAGTGACCTAAAACCGTAACATCGTATGAGATTTACTAGGACTGACGACCCTAGAATGGATCATTATTTGGAAAATGATATAAGAGAGGTACCTTAGTTTCCCAATCCTGCTGTATGAATAAACCTAAGTAAGAACCTAACTAATCACGTACATGCACTGCATTGCATGTGCTTTGGCGTGGAAGAACACTTTCGGGTGGTTGCCATGCGCGCTGTAAGATGAAAACGCTGGGGAGTGTAGGCGAGGGCATGCATCATTATCGCATACCATTCTTGCATTAATAAGAGTATTTAGGACATGATTGCTGCACTGCTTTATTATTACTGCTTGATTAAATTGATAACATGTTAACCTTTGCTTTATTGTTCCACTGAGTTGATCACTCAGTCCCACGTTATGAGACGGTGTTTTAAATACCAACCAGACTCTGTCTTGATTGCAGATGGCGACGCGACTCTTGAGGCGGATCCTGACTTTTATGATGACGAGGAGGCATTCTCGTACATGCAGTATTCAGGCGGGTTCATGTGAGCCGTTCTGAATTGACGGGGCTTTAGGGTTATACTGTAGTGGACTATCACATTCTTTTGACATTTTGTATTTTGAAACAATACTTGTACTTATTGACCTGACAACGCATACATACTTTGAGGTTCTATACTGGTTTATACTATTATACATTTCGTTTCAGTCTTCCGCTTGTGCATTACAACTGTCCCTGGATTATGTGTTGCTGTTTTGGCTTAATCTCACTCATGTTTAATGCACTAATACAGATAACATTTAATCATTATTATCTATATTGCATAAGTGATGCATTGAAACTCGAGAGTTAAGTCTATACTCGACCCCCCGATTTTCAGGGCGTTACACCTTGAGATACACTCTGTCCCTAACATCGAACTCCAAGGGACGATGCCGACGATCAACAAAACTCTTTTGCCGGCTCTAAGCTATGCGCATCCTCTGCCTGATGATATCGATAGTCTCTGACGTCTGCTGCACAAGCTCAGGACCTAGGAGATGCCGCTCTCCGACCTCGGTCCAACAACTCGGTGATCTACACGGTCTGCCATATAATGCCTCAAAAGGAGTCATGCTAATGGTCGGCTGATAGCTATTGTTCTATGCAAACTCAGCCAATCGCAGATGCTCATCTCAGCTACACTCGAAGTCAATCGCGCAGACCTGAAGCATATCCTCAAGGATCTGGTTGACTCTCTCGGTCTGACCATCGGTCTGTGGATGATACGCAGTGCTGAGCTATAAATCAGTGCCCATAACTCTCTTCTCCCAAAACTGAGATGTGAACCTCTGGTCTTGGTTAGAAACGATCGAGACTGGAACGCCATGCAATCTCACAATCTCCTCGATGAATAACCTCGTAAGCCGGTCCAAAGGCCAGGTCATATGAATCGCAAGAAAATTTACCGACTTCGTCAGATAATCCACGACAACCCAGATGGCGTCATGACCGCACTGAGTCCTCGGCAAGCCCATAATGAAATCTGTTGATACATGCTCCCACTTCCACGTCGGGACACTCAAACGGATGTAATAGACCAGGGGGTCTCTGATGATTGGCCTTGATATGCTGGCATGTATCACACTCGGTTACAAAACTGTCGATCTAGCGCTTTATCCCTGCCCAAAAATACTGTTGCCTCATATCACGATACATCTTCGTCGAGCCAGGTTAGATAGAAAATCGAGATCAATGTGCCTCGGTTATAAGATCTCTGCAATTTAGGAATATCCGAGACACATAATTGGCCTTTGAAACGAAGTCCACCATCAGAACCAATCTGCCAATCTGTCTGACTCTCAGTTACTGCCTCTGCTCGGTAATCCTGTAACAACTTGTCTGTCTGTTGAGCCTCGATCACCCTTGCGATAAGAGAGGGTTGAATCGACAAGCTCGATAGCTGAACGATAGAAGACTGCAGACCAAAATCGAAGTCATATTATGCTATATCTTCGAGCATCCTCCACTCCTGAATCATCATGTGTGCCACCAGGCCCTGTGATTGACAGTTGAGGGCATCCGCCACCACGTTCGACTTGGCTGGGTGGTACTGGAGGTCAAAATCATAATCCTTCAGAAGCTCCATCCAGCGCCTCTGTCTCATGTTTAGCTCAGACTGAGAGAATAGATACTTCAAGCTCTTGTGGTCAAAGAAGAGCCTGAACCTGACCCCATAGAGATACCGTCTCCACACCTTCAGTGTGAAGACGACTGCTGCTAGCTCCAAATCATGCGTGGGGTAGTTCAACTCATAGACCTTGACCTGACAAGACGCGAAGGATAAAGGCCTGCCATGCTGCATTAAGACAACACCTAAATTACTACGTGAGGCATCGGTAAATACAACAAATCCATCACTCCTAGAGGGAAGAGTGAGGATAGGAGCGGATGTCAGATGGTCCTTCAACTTCACGAATGCCTGCTCACATGTGTCAGTCCCAACAAAATCTCCGCCTTTCCGAGTTAACCCGGTCAACGAGGCTGCAATATGGAAGAAGCCCTGAAAGAAATGCCGATAGTATCCCCCCAAACCAAGAAAATTGCGGATCTCGGACGCAGTCGTGGGATGGCCCCACTGACGCACTGCCTCAATCTTCAAGGGGTCCACTGCTACACCATCCCTCGTCACCACGTGACCGAGGAACCTCACCTCCCCTGCCAAAACTCGCACTTCTCCAGCTTCGCATACAGTTAGTGGGTACGAAGGGTCTGGAATGTGATCTCCAGATGCTGCATATGATCCTCACGGGTCCTCGAATATATCAGAATGTCGTCGATGAAGACCACAACAAACTGATCGAGATATGGACGAAAGACCTCGTTCATCAACTGCATGAAGACCATGGGTGCATTGATTAGTCCGGAGGACATGACTTGAAACTCAAAATGACCATAACGCGTCATGAAATCCGTCTTAGGGATGTCCTCCTCTCGGACCTGAATCTGATGATAACTAGAACACAGGTCAATCTTCGAAAAGAACTGTGCACCCTTCATCTGATAAAATAAATCGTCTATCCTCGGGATTGGGTACTTGTTCTTGATCGTGACTTAGTTGAGCTCGCGGTAATCCACGCAAAGCCTCAATGAGTC
Organism: Magnolia officinalis; assembly: GCA_021015155.1. Classification (NCBI taxonomy): domain Eukaryota; kingdom Viridiplantae; phylum Streptophyta; class Magnoliopsida; order Magnoliales; family Magnoliaceae; genus Magnolia; species Magnolia officinalis. The sequence goes on from JAJHSJ010001711.1 coordinate 19,182, forward strand.
ATCCTTCTTCTTAACGAAGAATACCGGCTCCCCCCTTGGAGAACTGCTCAGATGGATGAATCCCAACTTATCAACTCGTCCAATTGTCGCCGCAGCTCACGCAATTCCATTGGTGCCGTACGGTACGGGGCCTTCAAAATAAGTGTGGTACCGAGCAGGAGGTCGATCTAGAACTCAATATGACGACGCGATGACAATCCCAGAATCTCTTGGAACATGTCGGGGAAATTACAGACAATCTGTAACAGATCAATACAAGCAGTGACAAGCTCCTCAACGGCGCAGGACATCAAACAAGACAACGACTCTCCTCTGGGCTTGGCGATGAACTAAACCTGTGGCAAGCCTGGTATGCATAATGTGACTGTCCTCGCGGAACAGTCTAAGATGGCGTAGTACTCGGCAAGCCAATCCATGCCTAGGATAACATCAAAATCTAACATCGACAGTATGTACAAGTCAGCGGGAAAGAAAATCTCTCCCACTAACACGGGGCAAGATGAACAGAAGCGGCCCAATACTGTGATCTTCCTCAAGGGTGTCGATAAAGTCAATCCCTCACTAGTAGACTCTTTCGGCAATCTAGTCGATCGGCAAAAAATCCTCAGACATGAATAAGTGTGAAGCAGAAGAATCAAATAGTACTCGGACGATGCATATAGAGACTGGAAGTATGCCCTCAACGAATCCTCTAGATGACTGCGGGTTCTGCTGAGCCGCATAGAATATAGCCTGAACTAGCTGGGGAGTGCCTGTCCCCTCAGAGGATGTCACAACTGATGTTGTCGCTGAGGTGGCTGAAACTACTGCCTCTATTGTTGTGGCCTCGGAGGCTGGTACTGATGCTACTGCTGAGGGGGCCTCAGTGGTGGGATCTTCTATTGCTGTTGCTGTGGAGGCTGCTGCGGTGCTCTCAACTACTGTTGCGGAGACTGTTATGGTGCTCTCGGCTGCTTTTAATAAGGTCGGGGATACTCCCACCTACAGTGTCCTATCCCACCGCATCCATAGCAGGTATCAGAAAGCTGCCTCTGAGGTAGTACCGCTGGAGGTGCCGATGGTGCTACTAGTACTCTGGTGGATGTGTGGCTCCTGTACCTCTGCAGTCGTCGATGTTGCTGGGAACTACTAGAGGGGGCCTGCCTCTTCCGACCTCTCATTTGATCTCGATCGCTTTGTGTGTGACCCACTCTATCTCGTAAATCTGAGCCCTCCGAACTACTGCATGAAAAGTCAGGAGCTCATGCCCAATAACACTGCCTCGAAGACCTTAACATAAGCCGTTCTCAAAACGGTGGGCCTTTCGCTCCTCGTCATCGACTAAATACGGCGCAAACCTCGATAGCACCACAAAACGATCCGCGACTGTGCTACCGACATGTCTCCCAGCACTAAGGTCTCGAACTCTAGTACTCTCTGACGACGAATGTGGTCAGGGAAGTACTGCTGCTCAAATCGATCAATGAAATCCTCCCATGTCCAGACATATTCAGGTCTTGCAACACAGGTAACGGAGGTCCATCAGTGCTCGACCTCACCCTGGAGAAGAAATACTGCCAACCGGACTCGCTGCTGGGTCAGACATGCCATCGTATCAAAAATCTTCTCCACATCGGAGCGCCACCCCTCAAGTGCAGTTGGATCTGGCTTGCCCTGAAAACGCGGAGGATCGAGCTGTCTGAACTCTCGAAGAAGAGTGCTCACATGCTTCTGCTCTACCTGGGCTGGTGAAACAACTAGGTGCCTGCCCTGTCACTGAAGCGTAGCTGTCACAATCTGTAACATTTGCTGTAACTGAGAGACACTCATAGGTACGGTCGGATCCTCACCGGTCTCAGGTGGAGGGACGACATCATCAGGCTAGAGAATAAGGATCTCAGGGGGTGGAAAGGGAGTCATAGGTGGTAAAGCTGGAGCCTCAGGTGGTGGAGCGGGATTCACTCTCCTGGGCGACATGTCCTATAGGAAAGAATAAGGACGCCAATCAACCTTGAGAATCGCACATTTAGGGAACTCAATCAGAAGGTTATGCACTTGGAACCTAATCATTCTAAACTCATAGCAAACATGTGATGTTGTTCTTGGTTATTCCTAAGTTATGATTTGATACCAACTTCTGTCACGTTCCAAACTCGAAAAACGGGCTCACTAAATTCCTGATCGCCGAATCCAGTGCTGACAGCCTCCATAGTACTCCATTCTCGGCTCCCGGCACCCATACAGCAGGTTCCGATCCTGGGATCCTATAAGGAGGATTTCAAAACATGATTTGATTTGTAATGAGCATAACCCACGAACAATAACCACAAGAACACCATAACAAAATCCACTATGATAAAAAACTTTAAGTACAATGCGTATGAAAGGAAAATACAAGATAATGAAAATAATAGAAACTCTAGAAGCTCGACTGCATACTTTAACTGCGGCGAGGCTATGGCTGCATCCTGGCTTCACCTGCACACATCAATCGTGCATAAGCTTATAGAAAGCTTAGAGGGTGGTGTAAGTGTGTGTGTAGTATGAACGTGCTTAGAATGCAATGTCAGAGTAATGCGGAATCATGCTGATGGGTACATGAATGCAATCAACTGTACTAAGGCTATGCGGTGCAAGATATGAATTCTATCTGCTATATCAAGACCATGCGATGCGAGATGCAACTCAAGCATGCCAATCCTCATCTAAATCCTCATACAACTCATCAAATATCAGTACAGTTCTCATTCTGGATAATCATCGAGGTCTAGAACACTCTAACCAGCTTGCCGCCCCTATCCGAACACACAACTGGAAGAGTGGAAAAGACCTCACTATCCGCCTGCCAATATCGGGCTCGGCTCGTTGATAATGGACCTATTCCTCAAGCTGGTCAAACTCAACCTAGAAATTATCTCCTCACTCAGGCAGGTAAGGTCACACCCCTTTCTAACCGACCACGACATAGTGGGAGACGTGGCCTACTGGTATACGGCCTTCGTGCGCTCATATATCCACTCGGTCTCGACATTGGAGTCATCCTCTGGTACCATCGGGTTTAAGAATTTTCACCCAGGGACATCTATGGCGCCCCGATGTTAGAAACAATATTTTCGGTATCCAATTTGGCCATCCACGATGTGCCTGTGGAGGCTGTGGCCCTGATGTCGCTAGGGTATACAATAATCACAACTACACAAATACAAATGCATGAATCACCCTACCAGACATGTAATAATTCTATGCGTACTGCGCGCTCATGAAAGACAACTCTGCCTATCGGGGAGCCCATAAACAATCTGTCCGAAGGCGTATGCTATGATTAGTCACTCCTCATATCAAGCATACATATGCCTATGAGCATGAATCATGGATCTATATTAAACATGTTATATGGTGGTGGGATTTGTTCATAACGAAGATGGGCCTAGACGGCCTACACACTACAAGTATGAGCCTATCAATGGGCCCTAGGGAGAGTTACAGTGCGGACATTTAACCATCATTGTTCTTACAATTTGGATGTTAAACCATCATTGCTCCCAAGGCACGGCCGCCAAAAACATCGTTACATACATCATGGTGGAATCTCACATCGCAACGGGCCTCATATACATTACAGTCGGCCCACACAAAGATCTCACAAACGTCTCATTGGGCCTCATATACCTCATGTGGGCCGCATCATGTGGGCCGCCCCATTGGGTCAATCATGCATCAAATGGGTACATCAAATGGGCCGAGTCTAATAGGCTGAGTTGAATAGGCTGATTCAAATGGGCCGAGTCGAATAGGCCGAGTCAAATGGTCGATTCCAATACACCATACATCCATTGTTAGAGATCATTGTAGAGCATAAAAAAATGAATTATGTCCAAAGGATCATTTGGACCATACCACAAATGGTAGTGGTGATAATGATTTTCACAGTTTAATTTTTAGTGGGCCCACCATAGTATTTATTTTCCATCCATACTGTTCATAAGGTCACAAGGACCTGAACAGGGAAGGAAAACAAAATCATATTGAATCAAAACTTCTGTAACCTAAAGGGGTTTCAAGGGTGGGCGTTCAACACCACTGCTTTCTTTAGGGTGGTCCACTTGATATTAGATCTGCCTTATTTTTAGTCTCAAGCCGTGAGACGAGGTGTCCCAAAATAGGTGGACGTTTTGGATGGATCACATCTATCAAAGTGAGGCCATGAACATGTCAGATGGATGGACGGTTTAAGATGAATCACATACAACAAGGTGGGGTCCACGTACGTGGCCCACTAAAAACTGATTCAGCTTCATCATTTTTCTTTATTATATATATATATATAGATATTTATATATATTTGAAACAGTCCACCGTCCAACCATCTGGACTGTTCAAATATTACACATACATCAAAGTGGGGTCCACTAGCCTTCAGATGGATGGATTGTTTGGATGGAACACATCCATTAGAGTGGGGCCCATGAACTCATCAGATGGATGGATGGTTTGGATGGAACACTTCCATCATGGTGGGGCGCTGAACATGGCGGATGAAACACATACACTATGGTGGGTTCCACCAGATAGATGGACGGTTGGGAGGGGGCTTTCATGTACAACAGGTTGCTGCTACTGCTGTAGCTGACCCATCATCAAGGCAGATGGACGGCTGATAAAACACATCTCATGGTGGAGCCCACTGATGGATGGTTGGCGTAGATGAAACCATACATTTGGGGGGTCCCACGGAAATTGCTGACGTTAACTTCACAGTAGCTTTAGCTGTGTGAAGCTCGCCATCCAGTCCGCTCATCAGGTGGGTCCCACGTACGTGGCCCACCTGCTGTATATATGCCATCCAATCCGTTCTTCCGGTGGGTCCCACGTGGTGCCCACCTTCAAATATATGATTATATATGTATATATGTATATATTTATATATGCATATATCATGTATATATTATAATATTTGTTGAGGACAAAATCTGGATCACCCACCACTTCATGTGATGTGCCTCCAAATGACCCTAGTCCTGCGTAAAGGATTAGCAAAGGAGACCCTGGCTAAGCCGGGGGACTCTCTGATGCCTAAGTCAGGTCAAGGGAATCAGATCTAAGTTAAAAGTTAGAGGGAGAGTGCAAGATCTTACGTACCTGTAGCAATGGGGTCCTCATGTATTTATACTTGAATGTAGGATGGTCTGGGTCTGTTAATCATGGCACGATTCACTCAATCAGGTAGATTTTTGGATCATGGAGATATTGCACGTAATCCAAGGATCATGTACCATATCATGCACATCGTGCATATTTTCGAGCGAAGTAACCGGCCACGTTCACTTTTGGGAGTTTCTAAATTTCGTTCGAGGAGTGCCTGCCTCGGGATATGGAGTCAACTCAGACCTTCAGGCAGGCAAGGTCTTAATCAGAGTGGTCATAGATCTTTGTCGGACACTGTCTGCTCTCTTAATCTGAGCCGAGCTGTTAGTTATTCGCCTGATCGGATTAACATGCCATCAGTCCTCGGATTCACAAGGGGCTCGAATTTTTTCATAACAGAAGCCCCCTACTCTTTGAGGTTTGCCAAGGACTCGGAGTGTAAACACACGAAAGATCAATCACCTCACCCACCGGTTCTCCCGAGCATGCCACGATCATCATGTTTTTGAGACATTATGCTCACAGGGTTTCCCGCCTATAGGTCCACGAGCAGTGGACGCATGGTGACGGTTAAGATTTTGAATTACCACCCGCCAATGATCTGTTACCACGTACACCTGGAGTAACATTTTGGACAGAACCTTTCCTTATTCGGGCATTATTTTGCTTATCCAAAGCACGCTGATTGATGTCAGAAGTGTACAACCCAACAGAGCCTGAGCCAATGATGTGTGGCCTTGTCAGCTCCGAGGTCGGCCCACGACGACTCGGCTGCGGCCATTATTGCTGGTCATTAATGCAGAGATTTGGTGAGGTTTATATAAACTTTCCTTCAAAGACTCTAGTCCACTTCTATGCTTTGTGTTTAAGTTGATGCCGGAGGAGGCGATTTCCGACGCGGGCGATTCCGGCTAGTCGGGATTTTTTGACAGGTGATTCCAACAGTCAGGATACTTCTGGTAGAAGCGATTTTCGGTGATCATCCGGTGAGTCTCCTCGCGCCTCTTTGCATTCTTTCCTTCGTAGAATGTCTTCCGACTTGAAGACCGTGCGGGATTATGATGACAACTCCGAGTCGAAGAGCTCCGACAACAGGAGGGGGGCCTCTGAAGGCCCCTATGAAGCTGTGCCTGTAACACCCCGTACTTTTAGTACTCAAGTGTTACCACATAACTAGATTTAAAATAAATGCAGGCCTAGCTTAAGCAAGCGTCCATGTGCATTTTAGCCTAAATCCAACCAATGGAAACCGTTCACATCCATGTATTAATTAAGTCATCCGTCCATTGATCTTCAAGAGGGATCACCAAATCATCAAAGGAACTCACGTAATCACAAGCTCGACCATCGAGTTATAAATCTAACCATAAGTTGCCTAAGTAGAAGTCGTGCCCGAGATTTATTCAGATGGCTTAACAAGTCATGGTTCAAACACTAGGAACCCTAATCAAAGGTGGGCCCTACGTAAGACACTACTACTAATATGAATAAATAAATGAATAAGTAGGTACCTATGTATACACATATAATAATAATAGTAGTAATTGTAATAATAATAATAATAAACAACATTACTAAAAATGCATGCATGTGTGTAGAAGAAAAATAATAATAAAGAGAGATGGATGATGATAATGATAAGTAATAGCAATGTAAGTAATATTTGTGTTATTAATTGGGTAGTAATATGAAATCTTATAAACAGGACTCTTTTAACCGTTGGTATCTGAATTCGGGACAGTCCGACCATCAGATCGCCAAGAATCCGTGAATAGACAAATCAGGTTGTGGGCCCCACCTAAGCTTAGGATTTGCCTCGTCCTTAGCCTAATGTCCTAATAGGGCCCATAGAACCCGATGAACAGCCCAGATCCGTCAAGATCTACCTCGTGGGCCCCACCTAATGGAGTGTGTGTACACCATACACATGCTCTGGCTGCGCACTGAGTCAAGGGAGCTCGGTCAGACGCCTCTGACCGTGTCTCTCTCGAAATGGAGAGGTTCTCTCTCTCTCTCTCTCTCTCTCTCTCTCTCTCTCTCTCTCTCCTCGGTTGGGTAGCGGATGCACAGGCGTCCCCAATTCCTGATCACGGCCCACCATCTGGTCCCCACCTTGAATATCCAGACCGTCCATCTGACAGAGGTTTCACGTGCAACCAAAACCCTGTAGGTTTCATGTTATTCTACACGTGTGATTGCACACGATCCTCGCCGCAAGTGAGCCTGAAAACACTGTTTCCTAAAATGGAAATTTCCCTCTCCTAGCCAACTCAGCAATACGCGTGAGTGGAGGACATTCAATCCTAGCCGTCCACCATGGAGAGATCCTATCCGTCCCATCTAGGTCTTTAGAAAAGGAAAGAAGATAAGAGAGAGTGCGAGCGTCGTTTCTCCCCAAACTCTCCCCACCACTCGAACCTCCCCCAAACTTCACTGGAGCTCATTGGTAAGCTCTCTGGGGTCCTCGGGGATGGCCTGATGGAGTCGGTTTAGTAGAAGAGGTGGTGGTGGTGCACCACCTTCTCTCCCTCATCCTTCTTTCTTTCATTTTCTTCCTTTCTTCCTTTCTACCTTTTCTGCGTGCGGGTGCTGGGACACCAACAACCCCCAAATACGGAGCATATCCGAGTCAAACTCAACTCAGCAACTGCTGCAACATCTTCCTGCCTCTCTCCCTCGTTCCTATTTCTCCTCTCTTTTACTTTCTTTCTCCTTCTTTCTCTTCCAATACCATCACCAGACGGTGAGAGACTGTAATGGGTATCCTGGACTGAGTCTGGCTCAGCTTGCAACGGTGGAGTAAGTGGCTGCCATTAATGGCGTCTTCACCACCACCACCTCTTCTACTAATCCGACTCCATCAGGCCGTCCCCGAGGACCACCGAGAGCTTACCAATGAGCTCAAGTGAAGTTTGGAGGAGGTTCGAGCGGTGGGGAGAGTTTGGGGAGAAACGACGCTCACACTCTCTCTTATCTTCTTTCCTTTTCTAAAGACCTAGATGGGACGGCTAGGATCTCTCCATGGCGGATGGCTAGGATTGAATGTCCTGCTCTCACACGGATTGCTGAGTTGGCTAGGAGAGGGAAATTTTCATTTTAGGAAACAGTGTTTTCAGGCTCACTTGCGGCGAGGATCGTGTGCAATCACATGTGTGGAATAACATGAAACCTAGGTGCGGTGCAACAGCCGCACCACCTAACTGTCATGATGGGATTCATGACTCGGTCTCACTTGAGATGGGCTGAGTTGCTGCCCAGCATTGTCCAGCTGAACTTCGTCTAAGTATGGGCGTTGCTGGTCATTGCAATAGGAGAGAGAGAGGGTGTGTTGAGTTTGCTGCCATTCGAGTTAGGTTGGTGGCTGTCACACCAACTCGAACGCAACTCGCTTGCTAGTTGGATCCAGGTGTTGCTGGATGTTCCTGTATTAAACAAAAAATATATATATATATAGAAGGGGGAGAAAAGAGAGAGTGACTGAGAAAATGAGAAGGAAGAGAGGAAGAGAAAAGAAGAAGAAAAGGGAGAGAAGGAAGAAAGAGAGTAGACGGGCACTGGTGTTGAGTCGAGTCAACTCGACTCGAACCGTGTTGACTAAGGTGAGCCCACATTTTCTTTCTAGATTGAAACCATTTCAATTATCATTATGATTATTAACATCATTTTTGAGACTAATAAATTTAGATAAAATTAACCCTTGGTAAATCATCCATACTAATATTGGTTAATACATATAAAAAAAATTATCGTTATTAAAATATTGGTATTTTATTTTGTCGTTCTCAAAATATTAATATTGACGATAGAACATACTACATATTTTCACCTTAACGATTGTTAGCATCACGTTAGCTAATACTGGTACATTGTTAATAATAATAATTGTTTTGGAATTATTGACACTATTATTCATCGTGGGTTGATGCTAAGTAACCTAAGATAATAATAGCCATCAAGACGTTGTTGTGCTAATATTAGTTCTTGTAAATAAAATTGCCATTAATGATATTAATGTAATATCCATCTCTAGAAAATGTTATCAGTAATAGTAAATTACACCTATTTTATTTCCATCGTAATGCTTAGTATTACCATGGTCACTAGTATTAGTTATATCATTAACGTTAAACTGCAACTAACCATATTATTATATCGAGTAAGCTACACATGTATTACAGTTCATCTCCTACAACTAAACCCTAGGATGAAAACCCAAAGTCTACGCTAAAACCCTAAAAATAAAATAATTAAAACCCTAGGCTATGATCTTAAACCCTAAGTAGTTTGTAGGGCTTGGATCTAATCGTACAGCTTCACCATTCATGGTAGGATTCAGTTCTAAGGCTGCACGCGCTCACTAGGTAGCAACATCGGTTGGCGATTCAAAGTGTAAGGTGGTGATTCTTCCCCTTGAGCTTTCCATCTTCTCATTAGCTTAAGTTATAGTTTTTATTTAAATTCATAATTGATATATCCCTTTATAATCACATGTGTTAGCTTGTAGAAATTGAATTGCTGTATTACATGCTTTATGATTATCTTGTATAATTGTTCATGCTTGTGGATTGATTATGGAACTTAAACTTGTACATTAGTGGGAAATTCTCACATATGAATGTACACCCATACTTGGGATGTAACTTGACTAGTTGTGATCGTAATGGACCTTCGACTTGGTGGTTATTGAGTGGTGGTCTAGATGGATCATTGATGCGGGCCTACCATCCAGGGTTATTGTGCCCAATAGTTTTTAAGGATGGTCTTTATCTGTAACATCCCGAATTTTTGCCAACCTGGGATTAGACATCCTTAGGCATTGGGTCAATCTTAACACCTGATTAACTTTTCAAACGCTCAATTCAAAGCCTCAAATCCCGTCTTAAACCATTTTCTTCACAAATCCCACCCTTCACTACCTTGTGCTTTCAATTTCTCAAAGCACTTTCGCCCTAGACACTATCTTAAACTAGCTAAGTAGTAAGGCTTGGATCACTTTATATACAAACTGCAAAGGCCTAATTACCATCTCAACCAGAAAACAATTAGGATTAAATCCCTTAGGAATTTAACAAAGTTAACTAAGTGCAAACTCGATTAGCCATGAAATCCGTTGGGATCGCTTTAAATACGATCTGCAAGACCCAAAACTTGCAAAATCAGTGACTCTAGGTTTCCCTAAAGTCTAGAGCCAAACTCATTACCCGTCTGCTCTCGGGACTGAAACGAAACTTCGTATGAGGTCTAGATCGCACATCGGGAGTCCGATTAACACGAAGCTAAGGAACCAGGACCGCCCCACTGGCTTGACAATCATCTCAAAAATCAGATGATTCCGATGTCCCACGGCCATTGTTTTCACTCCGGAGCGAGGGAGTGTGAAAAACACTATTCCCATCCAAATGAAAATATCTGGAATAGTGATCTGGCATCTTTTGGTTGCGCGTCAGTATTAAGCAACCTGACCGTCGGAATCAGACCAAATTACACCCTCGGATTAAGAAAAATTTCAGGAACATTTACATGTACTCAGAAATTCTGATCGTGGCCCACGGACCGTTGAACTGAAAGTGGTCCGCCACGTGCGATTGGGAATCCGATCGAGCCGAAAACGTAATCCCACGTAGATCCGTAGATGGTGAGCTTAAGTCTGACGTTTGGCTCAAGGAGGGCCACCAGAACACCCCTTTTGAGCTTGGAAAGTAGCGAACTGCCTACATATGCAGCCACCCTTGAACCTGAGTCTATTTTGGACATGTTCTTGGCTATAAAAGGGGCTTAGAACAGCCCCTCTCACAGCCATAAAACGAATTTGGGTGCAAACCCTTAGAGAGAAAGAGAGAAAAGAGAGAGAAAGTCTTGGAGATCGAAGCCGATCTTCCTCCTGCTGCTTCCACTCATCCCACGGCCTACCCCGCTTTGTTCCAGGGTTTTCCCGCGCGTGTCCATCCCATTTGAAGGTAAGAAACCCTAACCCTAGGTCTGATTTGAGCTTGATTAGTGATAGGTTATGGAAAGACTAATCGAATGCGCTCTTTAGGCTAGGAAACTCCCGTATACGGAAGCTCCAACACCCTTGCTGATTCGTTGGAATTCCAAGGGCTGAGGTGAGGACTTTAAGCGTATAAGTTACGTTTTTCAATGCTTTCAATGTCAGATAATGATAGATTCATGATCTGCATGCAAATGCACATGTACAAAGTGCTTTCCGTTTCCTGTTTCGATTAGCGATAAAGAATATGGATTTTCACATACTCTAGATATACGTAGAAATACCGTATACAATTTTTCTTGGGAAAATGTTTGACATGTTTATTTAATGTTTGATTATATCATGTGTGGATAAATGCTAGTTTGGCGAAAGGGATCGCAAAAATACATGTTCATGTGTAAATGTCATGTATGTTGAAATTGCGCATTCTAGAAATTCCGCATACGTGCGGATTTTGGAAATGTAATTGTCATGATTAATTGTTGTATGAATACGGTATACGCGGATAAAATAACCGCTTGGCGAAAGAATAGCCCTAATACATGTTTGCTAACATACACTATGTATGTTGGAATAGTGTATTCTAAGTGTTTGTGAAAATGGCTGAATGAGTATAGAATTCTCATTCGTGCTCGCCATGACTAATTGTCATGGATATATGATTGTTGTAATGGCGATATCCCTTTGACGAAAGGATTTGCCCTAAATCACGCCACGGCCAGTATACACTATATGTGCTAAAATGTGTGGCCCAAGTATTTGTGAAAATAGCTGAATGAATATGGAACTTGGGTTCCTGCGTGCCATGACTATCCGTCGTGGGTGTACGCGTGTTATGATTGGGGCAACTCCCTAGCGAAAGGATTTGGCATAATGCCTATGTGATCGACATATGTCATGTATGTTGATGTATGCTTTGTTTAAGTGTTTCTTGAAATGTCTGAATGTGTAGTAGTTGGCAAATTGTAATATATAAGGGTGTTGAGATATGATTCTCAACCTCTTTTCACTATGTGTATGATCTCCTTTGATAGTTGTGTGATTAGGATTTGAACATGTACAAACTCATGCTTGTGTTGTGCTTCATAACATGCTCAACTATTTTATGATTTTAACTATGTAATGCATATGTTTAAATTTATATTTATGTTGTATGATCCGTCATGGGTGATGGGGGAGCGGAGCAACGAGTGCGTGCAACAGCCCTGGCAGCCCTAAACGGATAATACCAGACTGATTGTATGATTTGAATCCTGATCCATTACTGCTTTATATCTCTGTAATTGATTGTGTTTGGGGCTATGATTATAGTCCAGGCAATCGGTAACGAGATTGAACTCGTGGCTGAGATTCATTTGCCACGTGGGATGTGTTCGACGAACTCGAGTCGTGCGTTGCCTGTCGGCAGTGGCTAGGCCACACGAAGTTGTTTATGCACTTCATGTCGTGCAGCTCAACGGGCGATCGTGCTAGTCGAGCTCGTCAAGTAACCCGATCTGCCTTATGCATGTTCACCCTGTTTGGTCGCTACTGCTTGAACCTAGGGTACCAACTTACCAGTGGCGATCCCCGTTTAACCATGGTACATAGATCCGCTAAGTCGCATGAGCCGGGCATGGTGGTATGGGACACCGTGGTCGAGCTGTAGGCCTACGCTGGGGCCATGTGCCTCCCCGTAGTGACCATTGCGCAACCAACTCGTGAGCCGAATATGGTGGTATGGGACACTGTATTCGAGCTGTCGATACTTACGGTGAGAGCCGAGTACGGTGAGACCTGTGCTCGTGCTGACGGGCGACGAGTCCTCCGTAGTATCTTTGAGTATACTCCAAGGTTCTGTGATTGGCGACGAGTCTTTTACAACAACTAGAGTATGAGTGAGCCGAGTACGGTGAGACCTGTACTCGAGCTGACGGCTAGTGATTGAGCCAAGTACGGTGAGACCTGTACTCGAGCTGACGGCTAGCAATTGAGCCGCATACGGTGAGATCTGTATCCGCGCTGACGGGTGACGAGCCCTTTGCGATGCCTTCACTATGCTTCTCAAACCATAATATCGTATGAGATTAACTAGGATTGACGACCCTAGAATGGATCATGTTTGGGAATGATACAAGGGAGGTACCTTAGTTTCCCAATACTGCTGTTTGAAATGGACTAATAAAAACTTGGTAATCATGAGCATCATCGCACCGCATGTGCTTTGTAGATGTGGCGCACTGAGGGAGTTAGCATTCGCGAACGTAAGATGATGTCGCTTGAGGGTGGTTTGGCAAGGGCATACAGCATCATGTCATATCATTTTTGCACTTAACAAGAATAGTTAGAAATGCTTGATTTGTACTGCTTTATCATTACTGCTTGATTGATTTGATAACATGTTAACTTATGCTTTACTGTTCCACTGAGTTGATCACTCACTCCCACGTTACGGGACGGTGTTCCGAACACCCACCAGATTTGTTGAGTTTCAGGTGATGGCGATGCTTGTGAAGCAGAGCCGGACTACTTCTGTGATGATAGGAGTTCTCCTATCTGTATCTCTCTGGCAGGTCAATGAAGACCTGATATTGTATTGACGGGGCTATGGTACATGGGATAGGAGGCGTTACACTTCCTCACATTTGGTACATTTTAAAACCGCACTTGTATTTATTTAACCTGGTAATGTTATCACACTCTGGAGACTCATCATAAATTATATATTTTATCTATCTATCACAGTCTTCCGCTTGCAAACTTAACTGTCTCTGGAGTATGATATGCTGTTTTGGCTTAATCTCACTCATGTTCAATGCACGAATACAGTCAACATTCAATCATCATTCATTTTGTTGCATAAGTGATGTTCTGAAACTTGGGAGTTGAGTTTATGCTCGACCCCCGATTTTCAGGGCGTTAATTATCATATGATTTTGATATTCGCCCTATGTGGCATAGTTTAATACTCGTCCTACGTGGTTTTATTTGATATTTTTCTTATATGGGTTTGATGTTTTATACCGTGCAGTCATATGATGGTAAGCCCTATATACTGTAATATGATTGACCACTAGTCGACAGGTTTCCATTAAACATCCTTAGGTGGTAGCCTCACGAGCCGGGGATGGTAGTTATGGGATACTATGTCCGAGCTGTCGGCCTACGCTGGGCCATGTGCTCCCCGTAATGACCTTTGAGCTTATCTAAATTGGCTGGTTGTAAATGGATTAATAATGACTTGACTAATCATGCATACATGACACGTATTGTTCCGACGGGATGATGTTTCCTGGGTTCGATGATTCCGACTGGTTGATATTTTCCAGGTTCGATAATTGCATGGGTGACGACCCACTGTCAGCACGGATGAGCATCCCCGGGGCGATGATTGCATTCACGCACCTATGCATCTAATAAGACTGCATTTACTCTGTTTTGGTTGTTTGGATATTTTATATTATTTCTTATCTAATGCGGCAGTGTGTAATCTTGAGGGAAATTTACACTGAGTTGGCCACTCATCCATCAAATAATAACCGTACAAGTAGCACAGGTGGCTTAAGTGAATTTCAGGTTCGGGCTGATGAGGAGCTGGGTACAAGTGCTAGGGTTACATGACCGAATCTACCTCAAGGAGCTGAGGAGTCTTACGGCTCAAATTTACATGCATTATACTATTTCTCATGTATTGCATCATGTAATTCTTGTATTTGTTAATTTTGGAGACATTGGTTTGTATAAGTCATTATGGGCACTCTCTTGTATATTCTAAATGAAAATTGAAATTTTCCTTTATGATTACTTGTCTATTCTACGCTCATCTGCTTACTCTAATGAAAGGAAAAAAAATATATTTGACCATCCTTTAAGGTTAACACTCGGGTTTTTGGGAAACGGGTCATGTACTCGAGTCCTGAAGATTCGGGTCGTTACTGTTGGTATCAGAGCATAGTTTGGACAAACTTGGCCTTGGGAAATGATATTATACAAACCTTAAATGTCTCAAATTAGGATGTTTGAAATTAGGAATCTAAACATTTAGTGAAATTCCCTTAGACTTAGGAGGATCATTGAGGATGTAGAGATCTTTAGAGACTATTAAGTTAGCCATTTGAAATTAAGAGGAATTGAGAACATAGTGATTCAAAGTTTTAGACCCCTAGAAAAGTTGTTTGAGTAAGTGAAGAACTTAGACATGAACTTATGTCCCCTTAGAAATTATTAAGATAACCATTTGAACTTATGAAAAATTTCCTTGTACTTAAGAGAAATTGAGAATATAGGGAATTAAGATTTTAAATTCCCTAGAAAACTTCTTGAATAACTGTAAAGCTTAGAAGTGAACTTAGGTTCCCTTAGAATCATTAAATAGTCATTTGAACTTTCACTTATGTAGGAATTCCTTAGAACTGGAAAGAAATGAGAATGTAGAAACTCAAATGTTAGGTTCCCTAGAGAATTGTTTGGGTAATTGTAGAACCTAGGAATGAACTTAAGTCCCTTGAACATTTTAGTTTTGGTTATTGAACTTAGCAATAGAACTTTAGTTCCCTTGAAAGCTACCAGAATTATCGTTTGAACTTAGAGTTAAATTCATGTGCCGTGGAAGGACAAATACCCACTATGATGCGATTGAGATGGAATAAGGACATTCCTTATACCTGACTCCCAATGAAAATTTTCTAGAAATCTAGGATATGAACTTTCCCAAATAAATAAATAAATAAAATTTTATAGCTAGGAAACACACTCTTGTGATAATCAACAAATAGATTGGACTTAGGCCCATAAGAATTTCCTTAATCACCATCGTGTACGCTTGATCAAAAACAAATGCTCTCTGAACTTAAAGAATCATACTAAGAATCGTAATTCGAATTTTCCTAATACATCTAGTTACTTAAGAATAACATTCCCACAAATTCCGACACGTAAAATAATTAGAGTTAAAGTTGTATAATTTTGGAGTAAGATTTCAACCTTAGGCTGAACATGTCAAGACCAGATTTAAGATCTTAGATAAATTTAACAGAATTTTAAAACTTAGATTTCATATAGAAACCTTGGTCTTAAGATTTTGTGTTTAGACAATCAGAGTGCGCATTGGAAGCGTAATGGGCCACATAGTCTTGTTCGTTATGAAAATAAATGATTAAATGATATTTTCCATGAGCTTAGAGTAATCGGGGTCGCGGATTGATGGAATCCTGTTTATGCGATGAGTTTGCGGTTTGACATAAATTCTAAGTACTAGCAGGTCTCAATGATCTCAATTCCCTGATCAAGTAAAGGATCGAGATTTAGTAGGATTATGAATTGATACTAGTAATCCCTTGTTCTACGTAGGCAAAGGATCGATGTATCAGACCCAAACCCACTACAACCATCTATCTGTGACAACTCGAACACTGAAAATCAGAAAATTGTATTGTACTTTAGATAACAGGGAATTAACATTAGGAGTACAGGAGAGTAAAAAGAAGGATGAAATATTATTAGTAGCCACCTAGATGAAGTTATAGTTTAAGCCAATACTATAAGAAGTTCAAAGGTTGACAAGCAACGGGATACGCCTTCATGAGAATCGAACCACTTATAACTTTAATAGTTGGTCAAGCACTGTCGAATCCCGATGGTAAAATCTTCTTAAGGGGGGTAGATCTGTATATAGCTTGTTGGGTTTCATACCTAGGCACATACATCGTCCGACTTATTAAAATGAAGGTATGAAAGATTAGAAAAATTCTCCTATGGGCTGTTTAAACCCAAGTTTCGATAACACGCTTGGACATAGGCGATATAGGGTAAGCAGATCACTCATCATGCTAATAATCGGAATACGTTTTACCAAATCTCAAGGGTGAGATTTTCTTTAAGGGGGGTAGTTTGTAACACCCCGTACTTTCAGTACTCGGGTGTTACCACATAACTAGATTTAAAATAAATGTAGGCCTAACTTAAGCAAGCGTCTATGTGCATTTTAGCCTAAATCCAACCAATGGAAACCGTTCACATCCATGTATTAATTAAGTCATCCATCCATTGATCTTCAAGAGGGATCACCAAATCATCAAAGGAACTCACGTAATCACAAGCTAGACCATCGAGTTATAGATCTAACCATAAGTTGCCTAAGTAAAAGTTGTGCCCGAGATTTAGTCACATGGCTTAACAAGTCATGGTTCAAACCACTAGGAACCCTAATCAAAGGTGGGTCCTACGTAAGACACTACTACTAATATGAATAAATAAACGAATAAGTAAGTACCTATGTATACACATATAATAATAATAATAGTAGTAATTGTAATAATAATAATAATAAACAACTTTACTAAAAATGCATGCATGTGTGTAGAAGAAAAATAATAATAAAGAGAGATAGATGATGGTAATGATAAGTAATAGCAATGTAAGTAATATTTGTGTTATTAATTGGGTAGTATTATGAAATCTTATAAATAGGACTCTTTTAACCGTTGATATCTGAATTCGGACAGTCCGACCATCAGATCGCCAAGAATCCATGAATAAAGCCCAAATCAGGTTGTGGGCCCCACCTAAGCTTAGGATTTGCCTCGTCCTTGGCCTAATGTCCTAATAGGGCCCATAGAACCCGATGAACAGTCCAGATCTGTCAAGATCTGCCTCATTGGCCCCACCTAATGGAGTTTGTGTACACCATACATGTGCTTTGGCTGCTCATTGAGTCAAGGGAGCTCAGTCAGACGCCTCTGACCATGTCTCTCTCGAAATGGAGAGGTTTCTCTCTCTCTCTCTCTCTCTCTCTCTCTCTCTCTCTCTGATTGGGCAGCGGACGCACGGGCGTTCCCAATTCCTGATCACGACCCACCATCTGGTCCCCACCTTGATGATCCAGACCGTCCATCCGACAGAGGTCTCACGTGCAACCAAAACCATGTAGGTTTCATGTTATTCCACACGTGTGATTGCACACGATCCTCGCCGCAAGTGAGCTTGAAAACACTGTTTCCTAAAATGGAAATTTTTCTCTCTTAGCCAACTCAGCAATCCATGTGAGAGGAGGACATTCAATCCTAGCCGTCCGCTGTGGAGAGATCCTAGCCGTCCCATCTAGGTCTTTAGAAAAGGAAAGAAGATAAGAGAGAGTGTGAGCGGCCGTTTCTCCCCAAAACTCTCCCCACCGCTCGAACCTCCTCCAAACTTCACTGGAGCTCATTGGCAAGCTCTCTGGGGTCCTCAGGGATGGCCTGATGGAGTCGGATTAGTAGAAGAGGTGGTGGTGGTGAAGACGCCATTAATGGTAGCCACTTACTCCACCGTTGCAAGCTGAGCCAGACTTAGTCCAGGTTGCCCATTTCAGTCTCTCACCGTTTGGTGATGGTATTGGAAGAGAAAGAAGGAGAAAGAAAGTAAAAGAAAGCAAAGGAGAGGAGAAACAGGAATGAGAGAGAGAGGCAGGAAGATGTTGCAGCAGTTGCTGAGTTGAGTTTGGCTCGGATATGCTCCGTATTTGGCATTTGTTGGTGTCCTAGCACCCACACGCAAAAAAGGAAGAAAGGAAGAAATGAAGAAAATGAAAGAAGGATGGATGAGGGAGAGAAGGTGGTGCGGCTGTTGCACCGCACCTAACTGTCATGATGGGATTCATGACTCGGTCTCACTCGAGATGGGCTGAGTTGCTGCCTAGCAATATCCAGCTGAACTCCGTCTTAGTATGGGCGCTGCTGGTCATTGCAATAGGAGAGAAAGAGAGGGTGTGTTGAATTTGATGCCATTTGAGTTGGGTCGGTGGCTGTCACACCAACTCGAACGCAACTCGCCTGCTGGTTGGATCCAGGTGTTGCTGGATGTTCCTGCATTAAACAAAAATTATATATATAGAAGGGGAGGAAAAGAGAGAGTGACTGAGAAAATGAGAAGGAAGAGAGGAAAATAAAAGAAGAAGAAAAGGGAGAGAAGGAAGAAAGAGAGTAGACGGGCGGTGGTGTTGAGTCGAGTCAACTCGACTCGAACCGAGTCGACTAAGGTGAGCCCACATTTTCTTTCCAGATTGAAACAATTTCAATTACAATTGTGATTATTAGCATCATTTTTGAGACTAATAAATTTAGATAAAATTAATCCTTGGTAAATTATCCATACTAATATTGGTTAATACATATAAAAAAAATTTATCGTTATTAAAATATTGGTATTTTATTTTATCGTTCTTAAAAGATTAATATTGACGATAAAACATACTACATATTTTCACCTTAACGATTGTTAGCGTCACGTTAGCTAATATTGGTACATTGTTAATAATAATAATGTTTTTGGAATTATTAATACTATTATTCATCGTGGGTTGATGCTAGGTAACCTAAGATAATAATTGCCATCAAGACGTTGTTGTGCTAATATTAGTTCTTGTAAATAAAATGTCATTAATGATATTATGTTAATATCCATCACTCGAAAATGTTATCAGTAATAGTAGATTACACTTATTTGTTTCCGTCATAATGCTTAGTATTACCATGGTCACTAGTATTAGTTTTATCATTAATGTTAAGCTGCAACTAACCATATTATTATATCGAGTAAGCTACACATGTATTACAGTTCAACTCCTACAACTAAACCTTAGGATGAAATCCTAAAGTTAATATATTAAAACCCTAGGCTATGATCTTAAACGCTAAGTAGTTTGTAGGGCTTGGATCTAATCGTACAACTTCACCATTCATGGTAGGAGTCAGTTCTAGGGTGCACGCCTCACTAGCTAGTAACATCAGTTGGCGATTCAAAGTGTAAGGTGATGATTCTTCCCCTTGAGCTTTCCATCTTCTCATTAGCTTAAGTTATAGTTTGTATTTAAATTCATAATTGATATCTCCCTTTATATCACATGTGTTAGCTAGTGGAAATTGAATTGCTGTATTACATGCTTATGATTATCCTGTATATTGTTTATGCTTGTGGATTATTTGTGGATTGCTTGTGGAACTTAAACTGGTACATTAGTGGAAAATTTTCACATATGAATGTACACCAATACTTGGGATGTAACTTGACTAGTTGTGATCGTAATGGACCTTCGACTTGGTGGTTATTGAGTGGTGGTCTAGATGGATCATTGATGCGGGCCTACCATCCAGGGTTATTGTGCCCAATAGTTTTTAAGGATGGTCTTTATCGTATGGTTTTGATATTTGCCCTATGCGACATATTTTGATACTCGCCCTACGTGGTTTTATTTGATATTTTCCCTATATGAGTTCGATGTTTTACACCGTGCAGCCATGCGATGGTAAGCCTTATATACTGTAATATGATTGGCCACTAGTCGACAAGTTTCCATTAAACATCCTAAGGTGGTAGCCTCATGAGCTGGGGAAGGTAGTCATGGGATACTATGCCCAAGCTGTCGGCTTACGCTGGGCCATGTGCTCCCCGTAATGACATTTGAGCTTATCTAAATTTTCTGGTTATAAATGGATTAATAATGATTTGACTAATCATGCATACATGACACGTATTATTTCGACTGGATGATGTTTCCCAGGTTCGATGATTTCGACTGGTTGATGTTTTCCAGGTTCGATGATTGCATGGGTGACGGCTCACTGTCCGCACGGATGAGCATCCTTGGGGCGATGATTGCATTCACGTATCCATGCATCTAATAAGACTGCATTTACTCTGTTTTGGTTGTCTGGATGTTTTATAATATTTCTTACCTAATGCGGCGGTGTGTAATCTTGAGGGGAATTCACACTAAGTTGACCACTCATCCATTAAATAAATATAACCGTACTGGTAGCATAGGTGGCTTAAGTGAATTTCAGGTTCGGGCTGATGAGGAGCTGGGTACAAGTGCCAGGGTTGCATGACTGAATCTACCTTGAGGAGCTGAGGAGTCTTACAGCTCAAATTTACATGCATTCTACTATTTCTCATGTATTGTATCATGTAATTCTTGTATTTGTTAATTTTGGAGACATTGGTTTGTATAAGTCATTATGGGCACTCTCTTGTATATTCTAAATTAAATTTAAAATTTCCCTTTATGCTTACTTGTCCATTCTATGCTCATCTGCTTACTCTGATGAAAGAAAAAATATATATATTTGACCATCCTTTAAGGTTAACACTCGGGTTTTTGGGAAACGGATCGCGTAGTCGGGTCCTGAAGATTTGGGGCGTTACAGTGCCCTTATTCTCTCCGCCCCGAAAGCAGAAAGAGACAGGTGATCGGACTGTAGGGCTGGCCCAAAGAAAGCTGGTCGAACCTCCCGGACTGTGACTGTCGAGACCATTGAGATGCCGACGAGTGGTCGAGCCTCGGAAGTAGTCCCAGGAGGCTCCATGCTGTTTGAGTCCCAAATGGAATGGATCCGCTTAGAGTTTCAGATTCTGGACTCAGTTCAAATAAGAGCTCTAGAGCCCCTTGACACCGCTGATGCGCCTGCTGAGGGAGAAGCGGGCATTTTCCTATGTGCGCTAAATGTGGGCTCTGACTTCCTCTGCACCCTTTCGTCCGAGCCATGACAGCCTACCTCAGACTAGTTCCTAAACAATTCGCTCCCAACGCTTGGAGGGTGTTAATTTTTGTTTTCATCATCTGGTGTCAAGTTGGGAATTCATAGCTGACCCCAGAGGAGTTGATAAGTTTATACCTGGTCAAGCATGACAACCACGAACCATGGTACTACTTCGCGACCCGAGGCAGCAAGGGGTCTGGGCTAGTCATGGATCTTCCATTTTCCAACAAGGATTGGAAGAACAAGTGGTTTTGGGCTTCGGGCGAATTGGAAACGCCAGCGGCTGAACTCGGGTCTTTAACAACTAGGGTTCCATCCCAATTTTTCCAAACCAGGTCGGACTAGTTCCCCTTTTTTTATGCCCTTCCTCTGCTACATCAGTCAGACTGAAACCTTTTCTCTTGTCTTTTTATATTTCCCTAGAGGCACGCCCCTCCTTGATTCAGACCAGAAGAACCGCGCTGCTAGGGAAA
>JAJHSJ010001678.1:0-49569 GCA_021015155.1 Magnolia officinalis
CATTGATGGAAGCAAAAAAGCCACTCTCTCTCTCTGGTTATGGTTTATGCCCATTGATGGAAGCAACACAAGCCTCTCTCTGTTGTGGAGCAGCGATGCAGTGAAGAAAGCAGTAGCAGTAGTGCAGAGGTGATGCAGGAGCTGTGTTTGGTTTCTGAAAAATGAAACATTGATACTCTGGTAGAGCATGGCAATCCACGCACTTGCACGAAGCCACTGTACACGTGGCATACATGGATTCCAATCCAGACGGTTTAAATTATGGGCGTTGCGTAGATAGGCCACCACCCAAAACTCTTAGTAGAGGATAATCCCGAATTATCTGATCAGTAGACAATCAATGGTCTAAATTCAACAAATGAATTGTTCATCTGGTCAGGCTTTTTGTTTGGTTGAGGTGCTTTTGTGACACGTGTATTTGGCAGTATGCATGCTTCTGGACGGTCGTGCATCAGAAAAAAAGGTACTTTTTTTTTTGTGTATTCAGAACAGTGTTGTTAAAGAGAAAAACTTTGATACTCCGTCAGAGTATGATGATTGATACACAAGCACTTAGAAATTGGATACGTGGCATATAATTAATATAAATTAAACCGTCCAAATGATAAATTTCAGTTTAGATATATCATGAGCTAAAAATAACCCTTATTTAATCTTCTGAATATTGGATTGGTGAATATTTATTAGACGGTTAGAAATGAAAAATATCCAATATTCCTATTTCAACAGACATGCGTACACAAATCAGGGATTCTAAACCAATCTGATTTTCGGGGCAAACTCAACGCAATCTAATTTACGAGACGTGTGGGTGCCTGTGTATCAATCATTATACCCTTCCAGAGCATCAAATTACTCCTCATTGTCTGCTAGGTGACAGTGGTTGATGAAATTGTGGGCGCTGATTGCGTCCTACCCCCGCCCGTCTCCAGCGCGAACAGTAGCTTTGAGTGGCTACCGTGATGTATGGCTTTTTTTTTTTTTTTTTTAATTTTAACACGCACACACACCCCCACACACTCACGCTCGTGGAATTTCACAACCCACGCGTACTCAAACCCTTGAGCGGGAGTTGAAACTCCTGAGAGTCTACGACCGCGAGCTGAAACTCCCTATGATGTATGACTCTTATCCACATTCCATCCTTTTAGGCAGAGATACAATGCTCAAGTGGACCACACCACGGGAAGCAGCGGTGATAATGATTCTCACCGTTGAAAAGTTAAATAGACCTGGTTGAAGAGAAAGCACAAATATCATCTCCATCCAAAACTTCTACCCAAAGAAGTTTGGAACCGTAAGTGATTAATCTCCTAGTCCACATGTCTTGGATCTTTCTCATTTTTGGGTTTATATCCTAAAGTGATACGAAAAAATGGATGGACGGTATGGACAAGACCCATACATCAAGGTGGTCACTCAAAGCTCCTGCCCTGGAGAAGGGGTAGGACGCAATCCGCGTCCATTGTGTTCAGACAGTCACCCGATACCGTGAATAGGGTTACTGATACACGCTTCAACGCAGGACACAATGAAATATCCAAGCCATCCATCATATCAACCTTATCGTGTAGATGCTACTTGCCGAAAAATAAAGGCTGTCCACTTAGTGGGCCTGCCATGATATAGAAATAAGTTTTTTTTTTTTTTCTCCACAACAGTGCTTTTGTTCATTTAATTCTGATGGATGGCTTGGATATTGCACCTGTCTGTCTCGCTGGCGAATGTGTTGTGCGGTTTACATTAGCTCACTTGTACCCTCGCTCAGTCTTTTTCCCTGCCAACATGTCACACGCGCATAATATCGGATCCGTGAAAAGGTGGGCCATACCTTGAAGATCAGGTCGTTTGGTGGGCCAATACACCGAGTCCTACCAGCGGCTTGACAATGAGGATCGGCCTGATTTTCGTTGGGACCGCGCGAGTGTACCTCGGTTAGGTACATGAAGATAAATGGAGGTAGGTACCTAACTCTGACCGAACGTTGCGTGGGGAAACTTTCATAAAATCCCCACCGTCCATCGGGTACCCTGCCTCATTTTCACTCGGGAAACCAAAAATCGTGATGATCCAAAGCTGAGATAGGCTACACCATAGGAAACCGTTGGGATGGGAAGTCCCCCGTTAGTTGTGTAGGTCCCACTGTTATGCGCTGTCCATTCATCTGATGTGATTCGGCACGATGAAAAATCACAGCGGAAGCGGATTAGGTGCGGCTGCGGACTCACCCAACACGATGCGCCCCCTGACCTGGGTGCACCACGCCGTCCATCCGTTTTGCGAGTCAAGAAGATCTAAATCTCAGGTGGACCACACCACAGGTAACAGTGGTTAGTGGACGTTAAAAACTTGTCGTAGGCCACAATTTTTGGTCTAGCTGATTTTTTTTTTTTTTTCTTCTCTTCATCCAGGTCTGTTCGTTATCAACAGGTTAGATGGCAAATAAACATTACGGTGGGCCATGAAGTTTTTAATGGTGGGTGTTCAATTCATTCACCATTGTTTCCTGTCGTGTGGTCCACCTGGTACTTGGTTCTAATTCAATTTTGGGCTCATACGCCCTAAAATTAGCTGGAAAAACGGATGGACGGCGTGGATTTCATGCATGTTAAATCGTTTCCCCACGTCAGAGATACTTACCCCCGTTCTGTACCTATTCACAGCAGATGATAATCATGCCGTGGCCCACTTCTTGAACGTATCTGATATTCATGGCTGCATTGGAAGTTTACGTACCGCCGTTGTAGTATGCAATCAGTTATCTTCTAACCCTCTATTAACAGAC
This sequence comes from Magnolia officinalis, assembly GCA_021015155.1. Classification (NCBI taxonomy): domain Eukaryota; kingdom Viridiplantae; phylum Streptophyta; class Magnoliopsida; order Magnoliales; family Magnoliaceae; genus Magnolia; species Magnolia officinalis. The sequence continues at coordinate 2,786 of JAJHSJ010001678.1, forward strand.
CGGTGGTTGGAAGCTACGTGGGTCCCACAGAGAAGCCTGTGACAAATCCACACCGTTCATCAGTTTCTCAAGATCACAATAGGACAACGTCCAAAAGTAGCCACATTCAAAACTCAGGCGGGCCACATCGCACCAAACAGTGAGAACAAAAACGTCCACCATTGAAACCTTTCTGGAGCCGCCCAATGTTTATATGCCATCTGAACTATTCATGGATTATCGCAGCTCAGAAACTTCACTGACAAATATCATCCTGGTACAAAACTTTCTGTATCCTCGCAAAGTTTCCGCTGTTTCGTGTTGTATGGCCCACCTGAGTTTTGGATCTATCTGATTTTTGGATTCCGAGAAACTGATGAACGGAGTAGATCTGTGACGGGAATATCTGTGGGCCCCACATAACTTCCTACCACAAGAAGTTCATGTGAACAAAGGAACAGTCAATTCGCGTACTCTCTTTCCAAACTCCAATGCTTCTCTTCTTTCGCTGTCTCGTATTTTGACGCCAATCTTTATTTTATTATTTCAATCTTTAATTTCTGTGTCGCCATTGGAATAACTACTCGCATGTGCATCTTGAAACGTGGATGGGTGGCGATTCTCACGAGGAGATATTTGAAGAAGACATCCAGGTCATGCGCGTGCTAGATCTGGGCCGTCCAGAAGCGAGTCAGATTGCCTCTTCTAGAGCACATGACCAACTTCGCTACCGTGTATACGTGGGAAAGTTCTGTAACCCTGCCATGATGTATGTGTTTTATCCATACTGTTAGTCTATTTTTCCGTATCATTTTAGGAAATGAGCTAAAACAGGAGGCAGATTCAAACTCAAACGAACCACACTTCAAAAGCAATCAGGACACTGTTGAAAACTTTCTAGGGCTTACCATGATATGATGTTTGTTTGCTATCCAACCTATTCATTAAAGTTACACAGCCCTAAATCAATGAAAACACAAATCAGCCCTAAGATGAAGGAAACACAAATATCAATTTATCCAAAACTTTTGTGGCCCTAAGAAGTTTTCAATGAGGCATTCAAATCTCCACTGTTACTGGGTGTGTGGTTGTGTGTTTGGGCTGATATGTGGTGGGCACCCAGAGCTCTGCCACATATACAGAGTACGGTGGTGGTGCTATACTCTACACTACGCAAACCGAGTCCGTCTAGCAGGCGGTCCCGACTGTGAACTGGGTGGCCCAGAATTCGTCTGGACTACGCGCGTACAATGATGACCCAACATACACATGGGCCCACCTTGTAAGTCGGCATTCTTTCCTTCTGGGCCAGGCAATACACGGTGCACCCACACACCAAACGGTCCAAACCATGTACAGAGAGCCATATGGGTAGAACTTTCACGAGATCCACCCATAGTAACTAGAAAGGTAAGCTGCCTCGTGTTCTCCTTAGAACTCAGAAATCATGACTGTCCCATAACTCAGGTGGGTTGCACTTTGGGAAAAAGTTAGGATAGAACGCCTACCATTAATTTTGTGTAGGCCAGCATGGTGTTTATATGCTGTTAGGATGAAATTGTTTATACCTGATTTGACATCACTTAGATCAAACCGCCGGAAGTAACACTAACACGTTGCCTGAAAAGTCAGGATGATCGCTGCCACAAGAAAAATGTCATGATCGATGTCATCCAGACACATGGTGAAGAATGAAAGGTTATAGTTCATCTAATGTCCTAGAATAGTAGACATGATCACGTGAGTGGTTGGAAGTGATTCTTCTTGTCATATATGGTAGAATATAATTGACCACAAGGCTAGTGGATTACGCGAAGATCTTGAAGAAGAATTCTAATTAGGAATGTAATTGGCCAAATGATGAAAGTGAGAATGTAATGACTCGGGATTTTGATGCATGTGCGTCATGAGATGTTCCCATTAAGATGCTAACTCACCCCTGCGTAATAGTGTTTTCGGGGCTTAGAGTTTAATCATGGGCGAAGTAGAAAAAGATCTAGCCATCTGTCTAGTCATAGTTGTCTTTTTTATTTCTATTAAAAAATAAAAATGTATAGTGAAAACTCATAAGCAAGTTCGAATTGTTGAAATTAAACATTGCATTGGACAAATTTTGGTTTATTAGTTTGAAATTTAAATCATAACCTGGGATTTAAAGTCTCAGGCACAGAATTTTAAGGCATGAATGAGAATTACAAAAAAAATTCTAACATTGTGGGCCATTGACCCTCATATACCCCCATTGTGAATCAAATCTAAAATTTGGGTGTTTCTATCATTTGAACGATTTCCTAAAATGTTTGGATTGTACACAGACTTTATATTTGTTTTGGTTTTTTTCCTTTTAACTCTAATAAGAATAAGCCCCATATTAATAATGCTTTTAAGAAAATGATAATTCACATGATCTAATCAAACATGCCACATATAAAGAGACTCAATCAAATAAGTAGAAAAATTGGTACCATTATCATTCATAACTCTAAGCTTAAATAAGCCATCATATACACACGGTTTCCAATTAAGGTACCATTTTTAGAGATTACATATTTTCTAAATTTAAAAACTAACTTAAACTTATTCTTATCAAATACAGAGCCAGAGACAAGATTCTTCCGAATGTGCGATACATGAAAACATCCAAAAAAATCAACACCTTACTGGATGTAAGCTTCAAGTTTACTTTTCTCTTACCAGTGACCTTTGCCTTGGACAAATTCTCCATAAAAATATCACTTCCATCCTCTACCTTCTCGTAGGCGAAAAAAGTGCTTCAGTCATAGCATAGGTGTTTGGTGGCTCTTGAGTCAATCCACCACTCATTTATGTTACAAGTAATGAAATCTTTGATGATGACCCCCACAAACTCCTCAGCAACATGTGCATGGTCATTCCCCATCTTATTACCTTTGTGGAATCTACATTCCTTAGGAAAATGACCATTTTTTCCACACACATAACACCATTCATTCTTATTATTATTTATGTCTCTTTTTTTTTTTTTTTTTTTGGACATGGGATGCTTTTTCTTTAGTGATCCAAACCTTTAGTTATCTTTACACTTTCAGTTAATCTCAACAAGGTAGGCCTTTGTTACATATTCCTGTTCCCAGAAATTTATTTCACAATTTCTTGCCTCTTTCTCTATTTGTATATGGAGGGCGAGGTCATCCAAGCTCATGTCTTTTCTCTTATGTTTAAGAGAATTCTTGTATTCTTTTCAAGAGAATGGAAGGTTTTCAATTATTACATCAACTTTGAAGGCCTTGTTAATCATCATTTCCTTGGACGATATTTCATGGGGTTATCCTCTATAAATCATGCACTTGATCTATTACAAACTTTTCATTAGACATCTTAAAATCGATATAACAACTGACTACATATTTCTTGGTTCCAGTATCTAGTATGTAGAACTTCTTTTCATGATGATCTTATAAATCTTTTGCGGATGAGAGATAATAATAGATATCATAGTTATCATTCGTTATTGTATTGAGAATGTAATTTCAGCACAGATAGTCATTGTTTTTCTATTTGGATTGTTCAAAGGATGTTGATTCATTTGCTTAAAGCAATGGGGCAATATCTTTGCTAATGTAAAATAGCTTGAGGGTGGCGAGATAAAATTCAATTTTATGCTACCATCTCTTGAAAATTTTCCCATAAAAAATTTAAATTCTAGGATTCTCATAAATAGTTGTCATAGAAGTCGATTTTTTTAAGAGAGAAATCTTTCTTTAAATTGTTGGTTCTATTCAAAAGATAAAGCAAAAAATTCAAATATTACAAAAAAAAAAAAAAATTGATAAAAAAATTATCTGAAAAGTTGAGGCATGTTACAATTGCTATATTAAAGACAAATTTGTTACCACAAGGAAAATCCTTAATATACTGGGTTCCAACAGCTTTGCCCCCCAAATATAACAACTTTCCTCAAAGATGAACGACTTCAATCAGGTGCATACTTGATCTTAGCCTCACAAACCCGAGCTTGCTTTTGACGATTTGCCTAGTTTTAAAAGAACACAAAGAAGGAAAAATTCAAAGGAAACCAAAGAAAAGAGGAGACAAATACATTTTTTTCTATAATTGGAATAGAAGGACGAGAAGCCTTTATGAAGAAAATAATTGAACCGTTGGACTCGAGGTGCATGCAGACCATGCAATAATAACAGATCGATGTATATTGGCTCATTTATTACTGTGTCAGTGCATGATGACTCTCTTTCTATGCGCACATATAGAGAGGTTATTAAAATAGAGAAAAAATAAAAATATACCAAATCAAAGACACCACATTACGACCATGACCACGACAGATGTAGATGTGAGGTTAGGATCATGACATACCCTTGATTCTCAATATAAAAAAATTAGTTACAGGTTATATTATAAATGTTTAATTTTTCATATTTGAGGCTACTTAAAGTGCATAACCAAAATCATAAGGTAATTTTTCCTCATTTTTATGAGGAAAAAAGAAAAAATCTAATAGAATGAAACGAAGTTTAAGACAGTGAGCCACGTTTTTTAGAAAGGAACACCCAGGGCCCCCCACTGGCACCTTTCGTTTTTTATTTTATATATATCACATTACTACCCTTAAACACCCATGTATTATTTTTTTTTTTTTTTTTTTTTTAACACAGCATAAACACCACAACACTCACACCATCATGGGATTTCACCACCTATGGGTATTCGAACCCTTAACTAGGTGTTGAAACTCTGAAGAGTCTACCACTAGAGTAAGAGTAAGGACCCACCAACACCCAGATCTATAACTCAATTGGCAGACTGAGTGGAGATACCTCGTTTCAACACTTGAGGTCTTGGTATCGATCCCTAGTGGGGGTGGCTAACATGGAGTGTGTGTACTGACATGTAGGGCTGTACACAAGCTGGGCTAGCCCGATTAGCTCGCTTGACTCGACCTGAAAAAGTTCGACTTGGCTCGACGGGACAAGCCATTTTCTTCGACTCGAAACTGAGTTCGGAGGTTCCAGTTTGGCCCGACTCGGCCCAAAATCCGACTTGGCCCGGGCCTATATATATATATATATATATATTTCTAAATTCTTACCCAGTTACCCTAGCCATTTACAGCAATCCAGGCCGTCTAAATCGTGGGTCCCTTTGTAGATGGAGCAAAGTCCCAAAAATCTATGACAAAAGTCCTTCCCAAAAATAAAGGTCATTCAAGTTACCTGCCAAATCTCTTACCATGGAGTAGATGGAGCAGAGTCAAAAAATCACGGCCGTCCAAATCATGGGTCCGAAACTGGCCTGAACTCGGCCCAAAACTTGCCCGATTGCTGACCGAGCCGGATTCGAGCTGGACAAGTTGGCCCAGTGACCAGGCCGGGCTAGTTTGGCTGGTGACTGGGCCGGGCCAAGTTGAGCCCAGTTCGACTCGGTTCGGCCCGATGTACACCCCTACTGAGATGCCTGGGTGTATACTAACAGGCTAACCCAAAAAATAATAATAATAATAACAAAAAAAATAAAATAAAAGAGTAAGGACCCACCTGTCTAGGTTGATCGCATGGAAGGGAGACACCATGTAGATGGACGATAGCCCAATGGCCACTTAACAATCCTGGCCGTATGATCATTTTAAATTCCACCAACTAAATGTGGACCGCTTGTTCTTTTTTTCTTAAGCGGCTTTTTAATAGTTTGTTTTTATCTGTTGATGCAGCAAATAAGAAAAACATATGTACGGTCATGATTTCAAGCTATACGCTCGTGTATGTGGTAGCCCACAGGAACAGAGGCCCCTGATTACTCTAGACATGCCACGTGTAGATTCCATTTCTACCACTAAAAGCGCCAATGTCCCATCAACAGTAATGGTGTGCATCAAGCTCTAAAAAATAGGTTTCAGGTTTCGGTGCACCGTTCACCATCGAAACTGATGCTTCTCAACCCCACACAGTATGATACTGGCCAATGCGCCCAACCTAGCCTTCGTTTGGTCCAAATCAGATGGCTAGGATTTCTTGATCATTATGATCTTAAAGATATGCTCCTTCCACTATTTATCTCACAATTTGAACGGTTCAGATGGCTGTATGTAAATGCCCATGTGAGAAGGATGAGTCCCCACCATTTTCCAATGCTCCTACTCCAATAAACAAGTATCCATGACTCGTAAGTTAGGGTTGTTTAACTAATCTGATTTTCGGACCGTGACTGGTTTTTGATTTAATGTATGCCACGTGTACAATTTCTGAGTGCCTGTGTATCAAGTGTCATACTTTTGCGGAGTATGAAATAACTCCCCCTCACGTTCAGAGTTGTTTGCGGAGAAATTTACGACGGTGGACTCACCTTTTATCCATTGGATATTCATGAAGCAATACAAACTTAACTTCCTAACTTAGACCTCCTTGTACGGACAACGTGAAAATACCCCCTACCACCCGCCAATGGCGGATCGTCGGTAGCACAGGTCGTGGCCCCACCATGATGTATGCTTTTCATCCATACTGTCCATATATTTTTCCATATCATTTGATGGTATGAGACCAAAAATGAGGTATATCCAAATCTCAAGTGTACCATATTACAGGAAAGAGTGTTGAATGAGCATCAACCATTAGAAACCATTAAGGGGCAATAAAGGTTTTGGATGAAGCTGATTTTTGGTTTTTCCTTTCATATGGGCCTGTATGGCCTAATCAATAGATTAAATGTCAAATAAACAGTTCATTGGGCCTAAGGAGAATTTTAATTGTCAATATCCAATCAATATTATTTTCCTATAGTGTGGTCCACCTGAGATTTATATTCCTCTCATTTTTTGGAATAAGCCCTTAGGGCTTGTTTGATTTTCACGGTTTCACTGGGAAATGGTAAATCCCGTGGAAATGGGTGATTATTACCGTTTCACCTGTTTGGATATTAGTGGGAATTTCATTTCTTGGAAACCGGTTCAAAAGTTTCGGTAGTCATTTTAGGACCTCATCTTGATGTATATGATATGTCTGTTCCGTCCATCCATTTTATCACAACATTTTGAGATATGAGAAGAAAAATGAGTTAGATCCAACACTCAATTGGCCCAAACCAAAAGAAACAATGGCCCTAGGAAGTTTTTAACGGTAAGTATTTAATTCACATTTTTCTATGGTGTGGCCCACTTGAGCTTTGGATATGCCTCATTTTTTAGCTTATATCATAAATCCATATGACATAATGGGTGAACGGTGTAGATATATGATATGCATCATGGTGGGACCCACAAATATTTCCCATTTTTACGTTGAAAAAAGTAAGCCGTCCAATCAGCTATGGGAACGTGCAACACTTCACTGTATTTCCCTGAGAAGTAATAAATGCCAGGGGAAAATGCATTTTCAGCGAATTCGCTGAAACAAACAAGCCCTTAAATGAACTGTAAAAATGGATGAACGGAATGGATGAAACACATACATCATGGTGGGTCTTACAGACCACCAACCACCAGCCATTGGCTGGTGGCAGGGGGAGTAGCCAATCCATTTCCTTTCTATATTTTACTCCTCCTCCGTTGCTTTCACTCCCTTAATGAAAAAACCTTCCTTCTCAAAATAACTGCCTTTCACTCCCTTTCAACGATAAATCGACGTACGGAGGTTCTTCTTCTCATTTTTCTGATCGGAATCTTCGTGAATCATCTAGATATCATCATTCTACATTTGTCATTTTTCATCATGGCTATGGTTACGTGAAATCCCACGAAGTGGCTGTATTTGCAATCCTTGAAAAGGTTCAAAATATTCCCTCACTCCAAAGCACCTCTCTTCAACCTACATTCGACCGGTACTACGGTAGTCGGTGGTACAGATATTTTTTTTAAAAAAATGCTCGGCTTGTACAATTGTATTGCATGGGAAGTTCGGTTAATTCCATGTGTTAGGCTTACTCAATTTCATGCGTTAGGCTTAGTTAATTTTATGCGTTGATCGGTCAAATCCATGTGAAACTCGCTCAATTCCATTTGAAGCTCACTCAATTTCATGTTAGGGCTCACTCGATCTCATGTTATGCTCGCTGAATTTCATGTTTACCCTACTCAATTTCATGCTAGGAACGCTCAATGTAATGTTTGCCTAGCTTAATTTCATGGTAGATAAGGTCAATTTAATGTTTGCCTTGATAAATTTCATGATAGGATCCCTCTATTTAATGTTTGCCCAACTTAATTTCATGGTAGATACGGTCAATTTAATGTTTGCCTCGATAAATTTCATGCTAGGATCGCTCAATTTAATGTTTGTCCAGCTCAATTTCATGGTAAATAAGGTCAATTTAATGTTTGCTTCGATAAATTTCATGCTAGATTTAATGTTTCCCCAGCTCAATTTCATGGTAGATAAGGTCAATTTAATGTTTGCCTCGATAAATTTCATGCTGGGATCGCTCAATTTAATGTTTGCCCGGCTCAATTTCATGGTAGATAGGTCAATTTAATGTTTGCCTTGATAAATTTCATGCTAGGATCGCTCAATTTAATATTTGCCTATCTCAATATCATGTTATGCTCGCTTGATTTAATGTTTGCCCCGCGCAATATCATGCTATGCTCGCTCGATTTATTGTTCGTCCCTCGCAATATCATGCTATGCTCGCTCGATTTAATGTTTGCTCCGCTGAATATCATACTATGCTCGCTCGATTTAATGTTTGCCCAGCTCAATATTATGCTAAGCTCGCTCGAAATATCGTTTGCCCAGCTCAATATCATGCTACGCTTGCTCAATTTAATGTTTGCTTGCATAACTGAATTTATAGTTTGTCCCGCTCAATTTTCAGTTTGCATTGTTCAATTTCTAGTTTGCCACGCTGATTTTTCAGATTTCCCCGCTGATTTTTCTACTTTGCCTCGCTCAATTTCTAGTTTGCCCCGCTCAATTTTTATATTTTCCTCGCTCAATTTCATTTTTCCCCCGCTCAATTTCTACTTTGCCCCGCTCAATTTCATGTTTCCCCTGCTCAATTTTCCAATTTGCCCCACTGATTATTAGTTTGGCCCACTTAATTTTAATGCTTGCCTTGCTCAGTTTCTAGATTGCTTCGCTAAAATTTCATACTTCCCTCGATCAATTCCTAGTTTGCATTGATCAAGTTTCATGCTTGCCTCGCTCAATGCCATGATAGATAGTGTCACAAAATTAAACGAGCACTACATGAAATCATTCGTATCGTTGAAGGCCTAATTCATATGAGATCTGGTTGTTTATTTGATGCTAACTCAGTGAATTTACTGATGGAGTTATTTGATGCTAGGTAAGGTCAATTTAATGCAAGTTGATGCACATGTGTTAGGCTTAGTCAATTTCATTCGTTAGGCTTAGTTAATTTTATGTGTTGACGGGGATTACATACACTCGATTTAATGTTTGCTGCATAGCTTAATTTATAATTTGCCCCACTCAATTTCATGGTATGCTATTAACATAAGCGAGACAAACTATAATTTGATCGGGGCAAACTGGATATTGACCAGGGTAAGCTAGATATTCAATGGGGCAAACTATCAGAAATTCAATGCGTAATCTCAGCATTCAATGTGTATTCCTGAATAATCTCATTTTTCAATTATTCAACCAATGCATTTTACCAAGTTCAACGTTAGCCAGATTAGTAAACATTTATATTGATAATATCAACAAGAAGATGTTATTTGTAACTAGTTTTGTTGGTTGGTTAATTGGTCACATTTTCTTCATGAAATGGGTTGGATTCGTATTATTTTGGATACGGCAAAATAATTATATTAGATCTAATGTACTTATTCGATATAATAAGTACCTTGTGTCAGAATTGAGAAAGTCTATGCCTCGAATCTTTAGTATTCTTTTATTTATCACCTCTTGTGACTCTTTTTTTCAACTATATACTGGAAAAACTTAAAGAGGATAGAAACCTCTTCTGGATTGAAAAACCTCTTGTGACTCTTCTTTTCAACTATAAATGATGGAATTGTCCATTGCGATATATAAAAAACGATCGCTTTGAAAAAACATTGAGCGGGGCAAACTAGAAAATTGATCGAGGGAAACATGAAATTTAGCTGGGGAAACATGAAATTCAGCGTGGAAAATATGAAATTCAGCGGGAAAACATGAAATTGAACGGGCAAACTTGAATTTCAACGGGGGAAACATGAAATTGAGCAGGGCAAACTAGAAAATCAGCGGGGCAAACACAAATTCAGCAGGGCAAACTAAAATATCAGCGGGGCAAACTAGAAAATCAGCGGGGCAAGAACGAAATTGAGCGGGGCAAACTAGAAAATCAGCGGGGCAAGCATGAAATTCAGTGGGGCAAACTAGAAAATCAGCGGGGTAAGCATGAAATTCAGTGGGGCAAACTAGAAAATCAGTGGGGCAAACTGGAAAAATCAGCGGGGCAAACATGCAATTGAGCGGGGGAAACTAGAAAATCAGTGAGACAAACTAGAAAATCAGCGGGGCAAACTAGAAAATCAGTGGGGTAAACATGAAATTGAACGGGGCAAACATGAAATTCAGCAGGGAAAACAAGAAATTGATTGAGGCAAACTTGATTTTCAGCGGGGGAAACATGAAACTCATCGGCTCAAATCATGAAATTCAACGGGGCAAACATGGAATTGAGTGGGGCAAATTGAAAATTGAGTGGGGCAAACATGAAATTCAGCGGGGGAAACATGAAATTCAGCGGGGCAAACTACAAAATCAGTGGAGTCAAACATGAAATTTAGCGGGGCAAACTAGACAATCAGCGGGGCAAACTTAGTAGATAATTTGATGGCTTGAGCCTAAAAATTCAAATGTATCCAATGTTCAAATGGACCACACCACATGAAATTTTGAATTGAACTTCTAATGTTGATAATTTCTTAGGGGCCATATAAGTTTTGGATTAAGCTTATAATTGTGTTTTCTATTAATCCATGTCTTTATGATCTTATGAATAGGTTTGATAACAAACAAACATGACTGTTGGGCCCACTATGGTTTCAACGGTGCAAATCATTATGCCCACTATTTCCCGTGGTATGATCCACTTGATCTTTTGATATGCTTCAATTTGGGGCTCGACCGCTTAAATTAGATGGAAAAATGGATGGACGACGTGGATATACTACATACATTCAATGTGGGCCCAACTGAGTTTACTTAGTACAATGGGAGCGTAATGACTAACTCAGTACGCAATCCGATTACGCTTGCTACGCCCCACAATGATGCTTTATTTGTAACACATCATGTTCATCGGATTATGTAATACTCCTCCGTTTTCATTGGAATATGTATACATCAAAACCCCATATGTGGGAGGGAACCTAGACATTGAGGGAGGGAACCTAGACATTGAGCGGGGCAAACATGAAATTGAATGGGGCAAACATGAAATTCAGCGGGGAAACATTCAATTCAGCGGAAAAAACATGAAATTGATCGGGGCAAACTTGATTTTCAGCGGGGGAAACATGGAATTCAGTAGGGAAAATCATGAAATTCAACAGGGGAAACCTGGAATTGAGCAGGGCAAACATGAAATTCAGCAGGGGAAACATGAAATTCAGTGGAGCAAACTAGGAATTTTGCAGGGCAAACTAAAAAATCAGCGGGGCAAACATGAAATTGAGTGGGGCAAACTAGACAATCAGTGGGGCAAACATGAAATTGAGTGGGGCAAACTAGAAAATCAGTGAGGCAAACTAGAAATTAGCGGGGCAAACATGAAATTGAGCAGGGCAAATTAGAAAATCAGTGGGGCAAACATGAAATTGAGAGGGGGAAACATGAAATCAGCTGGGCAAACTAGAAATCATTATGCCCACTGTTTCCCGTGGTATGATCCACTTGATCTTTTGATATGCTTCAATTTAGGGCTCAATCCCTTAAATTAGATGGAAAAATAGATGGAGGACGTTGTAATGTCTCGGAAAAATCCATACAAAGGCCCAAGTATCACCTCAAGCAGAAATCTCTAAGGACCGTATTCTGTAGGAATTAAACGAAAATTAATTAAGTACTAAACTAAATAATCGATGGCTTTGGCTCGAACCACTATCTATACGAATGACAGCACAACTTGAGCCCTGAGCGAAGTGTGTGAGAAACGCGAATATCTTTAAAAAACGTAATGAAACTTAAGTAAATTAGGTCATTCGCTTACGGGCGAAATTGAAGACTTCGGACCGTCAGATTCTGGTCAAATTTCACCCGTGGATCAAGAAAATTTCCCTGCACATATCCGAATACTTGTGGCCCCGATCGAGTAACAACGACCGTTGATCTGATACTCGTCCTCCACGGTCGATCAACTAATCCGATCGAACCGAAATCATAACCTAGCTTAGATCCATGGTCAGGGAACTTGCTCTATGACGTAGGTGAGAAATGAACCTTCCTAAGGGCCCTGTTTGTCAGAAACAGGCACCCTTTGGTTATAACCTAAGTATACCATGGCCCTAGGGCCATTGACATCACTTCTAAGCCAATATAAAGCCCTTATTTCACCCCATTTCTCTCCCATACGAATTTTCTCAAAACCCTAGGAGAGAGAAGAGAGAAAAGAAGAGAAAAGAGGAGGGAGAGAAGCGAGATTCAGCGAGATCGTGGCAGTGTTTCTCTCTCACGACTACACTGAAATGGCCAAGCTATATGTCCTAAGGGGGGGGGGGGGGGTGAATAGGACTATGCCAAATTAAAATTAAAACAGCGGAATAAACAGTAAAGAGATAGCCTTACAAACTAAATCAATTCTCAATGATGAAATAAACTCAACCTCAATTAACAAGTATTGAGAGGTTGATATGAATTCAGTTCTAAGGACAACCTTACACCATAAAAACCACAACCTTACACCATAAAAACCAAAGGTTTATGGCGGGATAACCTTATTTCTAGAATGTCCTTTGTATCAAGAACTCAATAAAATAAATAGCAAGGAATTGAAATAGATTGCTGAAATTTAAATCTAACTTATTACAACATTCCCCACACTTGCTTGAAATGTAAATATTTACAACATTCACAACCACACATACATTCCACAGCTTTGAATGATAAAAGGTAAAAGATTAAGCAAACATTCAATCCACAAGATAAAGAATTATAGTGGTTCGCCTGTGTGTTCACCAACTGTTAAACAACAGTTACACAGAATGCTACTCTACTCCTAATATCCTCACACAAGGGATATTAGCGTTCACTATCAAAATAGGTTTCAAAGGTTCACTTAAAACCTTCACAATTGTGTCTTTTTAACTTGGGCTTACACAATCCAAAAACCCCTCTTTCTGAGTTTTCTGGCTCTCCTCAGATAACCACACAAATGGAATTTTTTCGGCAAATCCCAAACAAAAACCAAATGAATAGAAATTTTACAGAATTGTAAAATACCTGGATTTCTCCTCTTGTAGCAGCTCGAAAGAACCAATCGGAGTAGAAGTTCGAATATGAAAGTTTAATGTCCAATACTCACTTTAAAAATGGTTCTAAGTTCTAATTGATTTTAAGTTTAATCAACTTAGGGCTAGCTATATTTGGTTTTGATTCCGTGAAGAAGGAATTAAGATTTTCCCCTTTTTCTAATCAGATTGGAATGCAAATCAAAATCAAATAACAATAAGCTAACAAAAGGAAATAGAATTATGCACAATATAACTTAAAAACAAACACAGACTTATCTTAGAGTGGAGCCTTGAATTCACTTAGTTTTCAATGAAAAACTCTGAAATTCGTGTGCTATTTATAGCTGTAGAAATTCGTCTTCGACTGGTCGTAGGGACACCACGACTGGTCTAAGGAGAAACAGATTTTTGAATTTTTTTAGCGCGATTGAATCAAACCGTTGTACGACTGGTCGTAGTCAGTCTACGACTGGTCGAAGGTAGTCCACGACCGGTCGAGACCCCTCTACGACTGGTCGTGCGACACATGATTTAGTCGCTGGAGTTTAAGTCGTAGCTTTATGAATGGTCGAAGGTCGAGTCGAGACCATCCCACGACCGGTCGAGTATACTCCAGGACTGGTCGTAGCTGAACCAGAAAATCTGAAAAATTGCAACAATTTTAGGACTGGTACCGGAACTTCTTAGACTGGTCGAACCAGTGCCAGGACTGGTCGAACAAGGTCTAGGACTAGTCTTAGAATAGACCAAATTCATGTATTAATATTAAAATGAATTATGTAGCCAAAGTGACCTACCCTAAGGTCAATCTAAGGTTTATCATACCTGGGACATGAAGTATGGACATTGAAAACTTCATTTGCTTAGACTTTGAACATTATGAAGCTTGAGTTCTTCTTGATGCAACTTGACTACTTCACAAGCTTTGAAATCAATGTCATTTTGAGTTGCACTTGAGTCCCAAACTCTGCTTGAGTCTTGACCTTGAATACACGTGAACTTGAGCTTAAGTCTTGAGCTTGAACTCTTCTCTTCTATATTGTAGCTTGAACTCTTCTCTTCTATATTGTAGCTTGAACTAGCTTGAGGAGTTCATCTTCGTGACATGGTGTCTTGAACAAATTTATTAAGATATAAACACAAGACACATATAGAGGTTTTGACACACAAAATTTGACAACCAAAGAGAAATCAAATTATAGCACTTACAATCTCCCCCTTTGTCAAATTTGTGACAAAACATACTTCAACAAGAAAAGCACAACATGTATATTAACGAATCATGCACTAGTTGTCATGAACTAGCATACAACATACAACCTCATGCACAACCACTTAACTTCCCTTGAGAAACTCCCCCTTAGTAAAACACTGCAACCATCCCATCAATCCAATCATAAGTCATAGAAAATTCTCAAATTTCTCCCTCTTTTTGTTTAAATATGATAAAGGACGAAACACAAATAGGATTGAAAAGGCAGAAAAGTAATGATCAAAATAGAAAGATTGAAAGTTAAGAGTACGGAACATAGCAAAAGGAGTTATAAAGTCAAGTCAGATAGAGTCTAACATAACCAGAGAAAAAAATATTATAGTTATTACAGACCAAAGAGTAAAATCTCAATCCGATCCAGAAGAAGGAGCAGGTATGGTAGGATCAATTCGATGAAGGCCTTTTTGTAAGCGCCTAAAATACTTGCGCGTATTTTTGAATTGCTGATTGTGGCCAACATTCATATTCTCTACCTTCTCCTCTAATGCACTTAGACGAGCATCGAAATCAGATGGTACAAAGTCAGGATCATTCCCAGAGTCAGAATCAATTTCATTAAAAATATCATCCATATTGATATCATCTGGAGGAAGATCATCACCTTCTTCATCATTCCCAGCCTCAGCAACAACTCCACCTTCACCAACATCAACTTGGCCTGAAGCCAATTTCAACTTCATTTTGTTTAAGTTGGAGTTGTTGAATATGAGGTGTTGGATAGGAGCCTCTCCGACGGGTATAGCGACTAACATGTGAGTGGCTAATACATTCAACAGATACCCAAATGGAATATCACCATGACCAGGATGACTACGGATTTGAATGATAGAAGAACAAATCAAAGAGGGCAAACAGACATTAGCACCAGTAATGATTAAGTATAAAATACGAACCATAAGCATAGTCAACTCAGTCTTGTTTCCAAATCGGGGATACATATTAGAAGTGAAGATACAATGTAAAACTCTATATCTAGGTAACAAGTATCTGGTTTTGAGGGCATTCCCATTTGTAGTCCATGGTGCATTCGTGTTACACAACGCTCTAGTATAAACACGTTTTTCAGCTTCTGACACTTTCTCAGCAAGTGTACTAAGATGAATACCATCATTATTTACTGGTATGTCCATAAGGACTAAAATTAAATGTCGATCAACAATAAAAGACCCTTCTCTAGTAGCAATAGTAAAAGTTAATTGCTCAGTAGAGAAATCAGTTATATATGCAACCATGGCCTGCGCTATGGACTGGTATGCCGGCCCACCCCAGTGTAAAATGTTTTTCCATCCTATAGATTGAAGGAGAGGAAGGAGACCAAAAGGAGCGATATGATTTAAACTGACAGTTTTTTTTAACAATCACATTGCGCATACGCAAATCACGTATATGTGGTGGATCATCTTCAGGAGCCCTAAGATGACGTCTAGTGATAACATTCGATCTAGAAGAAGAAACACCTCTAGGATTTTTCTTTTTACCTCTAGAATCCATTTTCTTGAAGAAATACCAGAAATATCAAGAAAAGAGAGATGAGTTTCTCTAGATTTAGTAAATGAGAAGAAAAAATCCAAACACTTGAAGAACGAGTTGAAATAGACAACTACAATCAAGAAATTGAAGAGAAAAGACTAAGATTCTTCAAGAAATCAAGAAAAAAACAGTTTAACCTGAGAGAATCGAATAGTGGAGTTCGACTAGTTATAGCTCGGCTCATTGGAGAAGAGGAATGAAATGAAGAAGAAGTGATTTTTCCCCAAATAAAGGCAATCAGCGCGTTACACGACTGGTCGAGCACGTCTTCGACTGGTCGTGTATCAGAAAAAATAAGCATGCATTTTTCAAGAAATTTTGAAATATAAACCAATAAAGTATTTACACTATGATACAAAGATGCATGCTCAATCATTTTAAATTGCACATACCGAGATCGAATTTCAACTTATTAAATCTGCTTTTGTCGAGCGGTTTAGTGAAAATGTCAGCAAGCTGAGTCTCGGTTGGAATATTTTATAAAGATATTTCTTTTTCTTCCACTAATTCACGGATATAATGAAATCTAATGTCAATGTGCTTAGTACGTGAATGCTGGATTGGGTTTTTCGAAATATTTATTGCACTAGAATTATCACAGTATAAAACCATAGAGTCCTGTGCGATTCCATAATCACTCAACATATGTTTCATCCAAACTAGCTGAGTACATGCACTTCCAGCTGCAATGTATTTAGCCTCAACAGTTGAGAGTGATATGGAACTTTGCTTCTTGCTAAACCAAGAAACCAAGCAATTTCCAATGTAAAAACAACCACCATTGGTTGATTTTTTGTCATCGATATTACCTGCCCAATCAGCATCTGAGTACCCAACCAATTGAATACTAGTATCATAAGGATACCAAAGACCCAGATTAACTGAACTTGCGACATATCGAATAATTCGCTTAATAGCAGTTAAGTGAGATTCTTTAGGATTAGACTGATATCTAGCACAGATTCCAACACTTAAAGCAATATCGGGTCTACTAGCAGTTAAGTAAAGAAAACTGCCTATCATGCTACGATACAATTTAGGATCTATATCTTTACTTGTAGAGTCTTTTGAGAGTCTTAGAGTTGTACTCATAGGAGTATCAAAATTCTTACCATTCTCAAATCCGAACTTCTTAATCAAGTTCAAAGCATATTTAGATTGTGAAATAAAAATTCTATCAGATTGCTGTTTTACTTGCAATCCTAAGAATAATTTAATTCCCCAACCATGCTCATTTCGAACTTAGATTTCATCAAATCTGTAAACTCAACAGTCATGTTAGTACAAGTTGATCCATAAATAATATCATCAACATAGATCTGAACCATTAAGATATCATCGTTATGTTTCTTAAAAAAAAACGTCTTATCGACACTACCCATTTGAAAATTATGACTTAGTAAAAACTTAGTCAATTTTTCGTACCATGCCCTGGGAGCTTGTTTCAAACCATAGAGAGCTTTTTAAAGACGGTATACATGATTACTAAACTTAGGGTCTTCAAATCCTGTAGGTTGTTCAACATATACCTCTTCATGTAAATCACCATTTAAAAAGGCACTCTTTACATCCATTTGATAAATTTTAAACTTTCTATAGCATGCAATGGATATAAAAAGTTTAATTGATTCAAGGCGAGCAACTGGAGCAAAGGTTTCATCGAAATCAACACCTTTTATTTGAGTGTACCCTTGAACAACCAGTCTTGCCTTGTTTCGAATTATATTTCCAAGTTCATCAGACTTATTTTTGTAAATCCACTTAGTTCCTATAATATGTTTATCTTTAGGTCTAGGAACAAGATACCAAACATCATTACGAACAAATTAATTAAGTTCTTCCTGCATTGCAACTATCCAGTTTTCATTAGAAAGTGTTCCTTTTACGTTTACCGGTTCAATCTGGGATGTAAAGCATACGTAATTACATATGTCTTCTAGTTATCTTCGAGTTCGTACACCAGTGAGAGGGTTTCTAAGAATTTGATCAGTTGGATGATCTTTAACAGTCCTTAATTCAGAATTAATTTCATTTGATGAAGTATCTGGTTTTTCAATTACAAGAACTTCATCATTATCTGAACTAGGTGCAGGTGTATTCAGGTGATCATCAATGACCACATTAATAGATTCTTGAATCACACCGGTCCTGTTGTTCAGTACACGATATGCACGACTGTTTAAAGAGTATCCTAAAAAGATTCCTTCGTCACTCTTTGTGTCAAACTTTCCCAGATTTTCACGGTCACGCAAAATGTAGCACTTGCTGCCAAAAACTCGAAAGTATTTGGCAGTCGGCTTCTTATCGAACCACATTTCATAAGCCGTTTTATTATTGGATTTACAAGTATAGACATGGTTAATAATGTAGCAGGTGGTATTTACTGCTTCTGCCCATAAATTTCTAGGGAGCTTCATGCTATTCAACATAACATTTACCATTTCTTGGAGCACTCTATTTTTCCTTCCACAATATCATTTTGTTGTGGAGTTTTGGGCGCAGAGAATTCATGTGATATTCCTTAATCGCTACAGAATTTCTCAAAACCGCTATTTTCAAACTCGGATCCATGATCACTTCGAATCTTACTGACTTGAGAACATTTTTCAGTTTGGATCCATTTGATAATCTTTTTCACTTCATTAAGGGTTTCTGATTTGTCTCTTAAAAATGAAACCCAGGTGAATCTTGTAAAATCATCTACAATAACCAAGATGTATTTTTTGCTACCTCGACTTTCTGTTCTAGTTGGTCTTATAAGATCCATGTGGAGAAGCTCGAGTGGTCTTAATGTGGTATTGGAGTTCACTTTTTTGTGAGAGCTCCTAGTTTGTTTACCATACTAGCATTCACCACATATCTTGTCTACTTTTTGAATCTTAGGCAGACCTCTAATAAGATCTCCTTTGCTCAATCTGAATAAATTCCGATAGTGTACATGTCCAAGGCATTTATGCCATAATTCTGTCTCATCGGTATGGACTATGTAGCACGTTTGATTAGATGAGCTTCCATTGCTTACAATATAGCAGTTTTCAGAAGTTCTACGACCAGTTAATATTATAGAACCCTTTTTATCTATAATCTCACAACCTTGATTAGAAAATTTAACACTATGGTTGTGGTCGCATATTTGAGATATGCTTAACAGGTTGTGTTTCAGTCCCTCAACATATAAAACATTCTTAAATAAGGGAAGATTATAGAGTTGAACCGTACCTTAGCCAATAATCTTGCAGTTGCTACCATCACCAAATGTGACTGACCCATCAGTCATATCTTTTAGATCGGTGAATAAAGCCTTGTCACCTGTCATGTGCCTGGAACATCCATTGTCTAGGTACCATTTTGAATGGTTTGTTGCTTTGAAAGCAGTGTGGGCAACCAAGCAGGCAACCTTAGGAATCCATTTCAGAATTGTTTTGGGTTTAGGAACATAGTTGGACTTTTTCTGTTTATAGTTGTGGGAATGACCTACTGAGTTAGATTTTAAGAGCTCCTTGAGTAAATCAACTATTTTTTCAGCTAGTGGGTTTCTGTTCTGATTTTTGAAATTGATATAGCTACGTTTAGGTTTTTGAAAAGTTTTTGTATTTTTAGGAAAACCTTGACAAGTACTTTTTTCTTTTGAGTTTGAGGCTACTCCTATCACAAAATTGGGAGGAGTACTCTTCTGTTTATGAGGTATGTTTTTATCATAACCCAACCCGGATCTATCACCATATTTTCTAGATCCAGATAAAAGTTTTTCTAACTTTGAATCTCCTTGGGCATACCTCCATGTATCCTTCAAACTCAGAAGAGAAGATACTTCATTCTTGAGTTTCTCAATTTCAGATTTCAAATCTTTAATCAGGGAGGTTTTGAATTCCAAATCACATTTTGATTTTTCAAAACTATCTGAAATTTGGATTTTTCTAAAACAAGTAAGTCGAAGCATTCTTTGAGTTTAAAAAACTTTTCTTTTTGAAGTTTAAGCTTCAAAGCAATTTTACAATTTTACAATTTTACAATTTTACAACTTTCCTTGTAAGCATCTTAAAGATCTTCTTCATTTTCATAATCACTATTCAGATTTTCTTCACTAGTTGAATCATCATGATCGGAAAAAGTGAACTTGTCTAGAGTTATAAGGGCCTTAACTTCATTGCCCAACTCGTTTTCAGAATTTTCTGAATCAGAAGTAGCTTCAGACTAAGATGATTCATCCCAAGTAGAGCCAACATACCCTTCCTTTTGGGTTTGTCCTTTTTAGGACATTTTTTTTTTGCTAAATGCCCATATTCGTGGCAGTTGTAACACTGACTGTCTTTCAAAGATTTTCAAGTTTTGGGTCTAAATATCTTTTTATCATTTGATTGTTGAAAATCAACCCTTTTCTTACTTTTGAAAATCTTATAAAACTTCTTTGCTAAAAGAGCCATATCATCTTCAGAATCAGAGTTTTCTTCTGAAACATTTTTAGAAGATTTAAGTGCTATAGATTTACCTTTAGGAGCTTTAAAGTTTAACTCATAGGTTTGTAAAGAACTAACTAGTTCTTCTACCCTCATATTGTCCATATCACGAAGTTCTTGGATCGCAGTTACTTTAGAGTTGAACCGTTCAGGAAGTGAGCGTAGTATCTTTGCACACACTTTACTTTCTGGGATTTTATCGCCAAGACCTCACATTGAGTTTACAATGTCATTTAATCTTGTGTAAAAGTCCATAAACATTTCATTTTTCTCCATATGAATTTCTTCAAATTTGGTTGTGAGGAGTTGGACTTTAGATTTTTTGACAATTGATGTACCCTCGTGTGTCATTTCTAATATATCTCAGGCTTGCTTTACAGTATCACAGGATATGATTCTTTTGAACTCATCTGGTAATAGTGCGCAAGTGATTGCATTTAGTGTTTTGCATTGGCACTACTCTCACTTTTCTGAAGTGTGGACCAAGAAGTATAAGGTGTTATTCTCATTGATTTTGATCCATTAATACCAGTTACTTCAATGGTAGGAGGGCTCCATTCAGTCACTGTGGCTTGCCACACACTCTCATCCATTGATTTGAGGAAGATCCTCATTCTGGCGTTCCAATAGGCATAGTTGGACCCATCAAAGGGTGGAGGCCTAGTGACTGATAGGCTATCAAAATTTGACATCTTATATATATAGCTTAGATCATTAGCTCAGGAAATAAATCCAAATAAAAAGCAATAAGAGCGAGCTATTAAGCTCTGATACCACTTGAAATGGCCAAGCTATATGTCCTAGAGGGGGGGGGGGGGGGTGAATAGGACCATGCCAAATTAAAATTAAAACAACGGAATAAATAATAAAGAGATAGCCTGTAACGACTTGAAAAATTCTGTACAAAGACCCGAGTACCACCTCAATCAGAAATCACTCGGGACCAAATCCTTTAAAAATTAGACGAGATTAACTAAGTGCTAAACTAGATTAGCTACGAAATCCGCTTGATCCACTTTAAATACGATCTACAAGACCCAAAACTTGTAGAATCAGTGACACTAGGTAACCTAAAATCTAGGATCAATCTCATTACACCAGTTGCTCTCGGGAGCACACTAAAACTCCGTATTGGATCTAGACCACACGTCGAAAGTCCGATTACTATAAAATTATATAATTAAGACCGCCTTGCTGGGCTTGACAACCATCTCGAAATTAACTCCAGATAGTGTCCCGAGGCTATTCGCTTGAGCCCGGAGCGAAGAGTGTGAGAAAACGTGGTTTTCTTTATAAATGAAATCTAATTTAAGTAATCTGAGACTTGTCCCTTGCGATCCAGATATAAGCAATCAGACCGTCAGAATCTGGCCCAAATACACCCTCGGATCAGGAGAAATTTCATACACAAGTGTACTTGTGGCCCTGATCGAGTTTCAGTAATCGTTGAACTGAAACTGGTCCGCCACATGCGATCTGGAAACCCGATTGGAATGAAAACTTAAGTCGACCTAGATCCATGGTCAGGGAGCTTAAGTCCGACCTTTGCCTCAAGGGGGGCTCCGGAAGTGCTCCGTTGAGCTGAAATAGATACCCTTTGGCTATAACCTAAGTATACCTTGGCCCTGGGGCCATTCCCATCAGTTTTAGGCCTATATAAGGACCTTAAACCCTCTCTCATTCACTCCATACGAATTTGAAAAAACCTAGGAGAGAGAAGAGAGTAAAGAGAGGAAAAGTGTGAGAGAAGTGGGAGAAGATTCCTGGCACTCTATCTTGCCATTCTGCGTGCTTAACCATCCCTATCTAATCGCTATTCCGGCGATTCTGACTTCTTTCTTAGGTAAGAAAACCTAACCCTAATCTGCTATAGGTTGTAAATCCGCCGTTAACAAAGACTTAATGTCTAAAATGACTCCATTACGCATTTATCGGTGTAAGGTGCGGACTATAGACGTATAGGTTATGGTTTTCAAAGCTTTCAATGTCAGATAATGATAGATTCCTGATGTGGGTGTTATTTCACATGCAAAATGCGATGTTCGTTTTGCGATTCAGTTATATATGCAATTTGTGGCGTTTAACATATTATGTATATTTGTAGAAAATACCGTATACATACGAAATATGAAAGTGTGTTCGCCATGATTAAGTACTGTGTGCATATGCTAGTTATATGTGTAATAACTACTCGACGAAAGGATTCGCCCTAATACATGTTTTTGTTGGTGTATTTTAAGTGTTTGTGAAAATGCTTATATGAGTAAGTACTTAGGTGATAGTGCTTAGGGTGGGTGTTAGGATAGGATTCTCAGCTACCTTAGAGATGTGTATGATTTCCTCCATGCAAGTTGTTTAGTTTAATCGCTTACTTATGAAATGTATGTGTTTGATTTCCTGTTTGCATTGTGTTTTATAACATGCTCGTTAATATGTTTGAATTACTTGTTTGTTTAATTCTGCTCTGACTACTCCACATGCTTACTGGTTAAGGATTGAATGTGTTTGGGACTACAGTATAGTTCAGGCATTCGGTAACAGGCTTTGAGTTTGTGGCTGAGATTCATTCGCCACGTAGGACGTGTTTGACAAACCCGAGTCATACCAGAGTTGTTGGCAGTGGTTAGGTCACACGGAGTGTTTACGCACTCTATGTCGATCAACTTCAGGTGCGCTCGTATTAATCAAGCTCGCCAAGTAACCCGATTTGCTTATTGTATGTTCACCATGTATGGACGCTATTATTTGAACCTAAGGTATCAAACTCACCAGTGAGCCCCGTTTAACCTTGGTACCTCGATCTGCTAAGACTCATGAGCCGGACATGGTGGTATGGGACACTGTGGTCGAGCTGTCGGCCTACGCCGGGGCGACGAGCCCACCCGTAGTGACAAGTGAGTAACCCAGACTCGTGAGCCGAATATGGTGGTATGAGACACTGTATTCGAGCTGTCGCCTACACTGATTTGGTGATGAGCCCTTTGTAGTGACCTCGAGCATACTCTGAACCTGCGTAGAGGTGACGAGCCTTTTTGTAGTAATCAGAGTATATACTAGGCCTGTGCCGATTTGGTGACGAGCCCAGTGCAGCGACCTAGAACCGTAACATCGTATGAGATTTACTAGGACTGACGGCCCTAGAATGGATCCTTGTTTGGGAATGATATAAGGGAGGTACCTTAGTTTCCAAATCCTGCTGTATGAAAAAGGACTAATAAAAACTCGGTAATCATGCTCTTAACATTCACTGCATGTGCCCCGGGTTGAAGAGCACAGAGGGAAGAAAGCATGCCGCGACCGTAAGATGGTGTCGCACGAGGAAGTGTAGGCGAGGGCATGCATCATTATTCATATCATTCTCGCATTAATAAGAGTACTTAGGGATTTTTGATTTTACTGCTTTATCGTTACTGCTTGGCTGAATTGATAACATGTTAACCTTTGCTGTATAGTTCCACTGAGTTGATCACTCCTCGCATGTTACGGGACGGTGTTTTAAACACCAACCAGACTCTGTCTTGATTTCAGATGATGGCGTGACCCCTGAGGCGGAGCTTGACTACTACGATGATCAGGACGAGTTCTCATATATGCAGTTCTCCAGCGGTTTCGTTTAGGCTGTCTGGATCGATGGGGCTAAAGGGTTTATCATTATAGTTGAACTATGTTTTTGATATTTTGATTTTAAAACTATTACATGTATATGGTGACTCAGTGATGCATTCATACTCTGGAGACTGATCGTAGATTTTTGACTCGTACATGTACATATATACATCTTTTAGTCTTCCGCTTGCATTGTGTTAACTGATCTGGAGTATGAATTACTGTTTTGGTATAATCCCACTCATGGTTAATGCACTAACACTGACAATATTTGAATCATAAGCATATATGTTGCATAAGTGATGTTTTGGAACTCGGGAGTCGAGTTGCTACTCGACCCCCGATTTTCAGGGCGTTATAAGTTGGTATCAAAGCATGATTTAGATTAAACCGGACCTGGGTTATGGTCACACGTCGTACGCTGACGCAAATTCAACTTAGGTGGGTGCGAGAACACGTAGAAACAATCATAGGAGTCTCGATTTCACTAATTAGCGAAGTTTATCAAAAATGATCACCGAGATTGGGTCCGTACTCTCCCATGATCGCTTAAAGCGACCCCGGATCTCTCCTAGACCGTCAAACGACGGGTCTAAACCACAAATTACCCTATCCGAGCCTTTAAAAATCCCTATGTGCAGCGGTACCTTAGAATCATGCCTGAAAGGATCCAAAACGACTCGAAACGGAGTCGAGGGCCAAAAGATGCAATCCAGGGGGACCCACAGTGGACCCGGGGTATCATTAGCACCCTGGGAGAGGGGTGGCCACCGCTTTACCCCGGTGGCACCGCGCCTAGTCCAGAGGACCACGGCGGTTGATGTTTTATTTAAACCAACATGATTTAAATGATTTTTAAACTCGCAAGTATACGAATCAAATGTAGATATGGTATGTATTACGAGATTGTTCCCATGAGGACTGGTCGTCACAATTCAAATCTGTGATTCTCCTTAACTAATCCAACAAATAATGGAGCGAATTACTAAGCACAATTCTATGAAAAAAACAATTGAGAATAGGGAAGAAAATTCAATCAGAGAAAGAGCACTAGGACTTTCGAATCCACCCCTAATTATCCTAATCCTTGTTTTGTCTGTTGATTCACCTTAATCTAGATTGATACCACTTATATAGAGAAAGCACAATCTGTGTTCTTAATCGGGCATACAGAATGTCTAATTCCTTTAAGCAATGCCATGAATAACATATCCCATGTCCTTGGTCGGGCACATGGAATGTACAGTTCATTAAAGCACCTTGTTTCTTCCTCTATAGGAAACTTGTTCATGATCAGACACAAGCACCTAGAATAAGCATCCAAACAACATCCATATATATTCTTTGGTCAAGTTCATAGATGGAGAAGTACAGAATTCAAACCAATCAAGCCCACTTAGAAAAAAGAAACAAATTAATCAAGTCAAAGTAAATTCAACAAATACAAGAGCTAATCAAATTAGGGACTTCATCTTAGCCCTAGCTGAGGGATTAGTAACCCATAAAATCCATTAAAAAATAGATAAACAAAATTCATAAAAAAAAAGAACATCAAACCAATCAATCTCTCTCTCTCTCTCTCTCTCTCTCTCTCTCTCTCTCTCTCTCTCTCTCTGGATCTCTTCTCTGGATCTGGAATTCTCTGGATCTCCCAGCTCTCGATCCCCCTTCTCACCTCCCCTGTCTCACGTCCAAAACTCCTCTTTTATTGTGCTGGAGTCGGTGGCAGAATCGCAGCAGGACGCAACAGTAGCCGCGCGTAACACTTTACGCAGCTAAATTCGTGGCTTCCAAATTCCTTTTTTTTCTTGCCTTTTGTCTGAAATATTAGCGTCCCTTTGGACGATTTTGAAAGGCCTACCCAATGGATGGCTTGGATCTTCAATCAGATCTACGTCGAGATCACACAGCAGCCCCAAAACGGGTCAGTTTCCGAACGTTGAAACCGAGCCTACGCACACTGTTTACGCAATGGTACTCGATGGTGTCCATGATCAAAGTCGGTTTGGAAATCCACACCGTCTATTGCATTAATCTCAAAAATTCGGCCAAGAACAGTCGGTTTTGAAAGTCTGTTGATGCGGCCCACCTGATTTCTGCTCCGCCGTCCGTCCCGTGCTTGAACTGTTAAAAACCAATCCTCGCTGTCTCATTCCATTCTGTTACCTAGGTGTAGATGAGAGGGACCCAGGGACTCTGATGGACGGTCCGGATTGTTCGTTTGAATAATGGGTGGGGCCCACAACTGATACTCTCTGTTTCAAACCAAAAACGGCAATTACCGTGTTTTTAAATCAGAGAGAAGGAAAGTCGGTCAGCACTTGCTGACCGTCTTTAGGATTTTTGGTGCACGTGCAGTGCACTTATGTATGTTGCACGTTCGCCGTCCGTGTGGGTCCCATGGATATGTGTATATGAAATCCGTTCCATCCATTCACTTTATCACCCCATTTAAGGCATTGAGACTGAATTTGAAGTAGTTCCAGATATCAGGTGGGCCGCAAATCATGATACTAGGGGCTGATCTGTCCGTTAGGCCACTTCCCTAGATCTTCAATGGCTAAATTTTAATATGTACGGTTAATTTATGGCCCTCATCACATGTATGAAGTTTTGAACTGATCGGATGGCGGCAACCATGTGATCTTGCATTCTGGACTAATTTCGGGCCTCTTTAACGTGAACGGCTTGATTTTCTCGGATCCCTGCCGTGTAAATCCATTGATCTTAGTTCTTTAAAGTCCGTCCCTTGCTCGGATGACTTTGGAGCATCAAATTCCACTTTTAATACTCTTTTTCAATTAACACTCTTAATTACACTCTGCAACAAAAACACAATTAAAATATCCCGTTAAACATTATCATGTTGGTAAAAGCAGGTAATAGACGGGGTCTAATATGCAACATTTGACCCTCATCAGCGGCGCCGCGCCTACCACAGTGCACCGCGGCCCGGTCTGTCTGGGCCTGTTGGGCCGACCTCCTAAACAGTGTGGGGCCTAACAAATCACATGGGGACCCCCATTTATTTCCCTTTTGCCCCCCTCTTTCATTTACTACCCCTCCAAACCTTTCTCCCTCTCAAAAATCTCAAATTTCTCTCTCAAATCTTCCCTCCATTCTTCCATTTTTTTTCATTTCCCTTCACATCACACACCCCTCCACCGTTTTCAGCAAACCCCCTCTTCTATCCCATTCGTTTTCTACAATTTGATTACACAAATCCTAATTTTTGTGACTCAACCTCTCACAACTCAACAATCTACCTTAATCCAACACTTTACTCCACTCTAATGGTCCTTTTCGAACTCGTGGCAGCCATCTTCTACATTTTCACCTTTCTTTCTCTCATGGGAAAGAAGCGGGCTCCTATGGAGGAAGCCAAGCCTAGTCACCCAACCCATCTAAGGAGTAGGGCGGGCACCGAAGCTAGCACAAGCGCCGCCCATGAGCACAGGTCGAAGTAGGGTGGTAGCACAAGCACTCGACCCTGCAGTCACCTGACCAATCCCAATCCCAGAGAGAGTGCTACCGATAGGCTTCGAATATGGTCAGTTTCGTGACTGCAGGGTGGTACTTGAAGCTCACGTAGATGAGAGGCTGTTTGGGCTACACCCGATTATGGACTGCTTGGTGGACGTTGAGTGGGGTCCCATGTTCGAAGGTAAGTCTCACGCATGTGAGAATACGGTTCGTGCTTTCTATGCCCATATCTGAGACCCATCGTTAGAACCTCTACAGTTTACTGTTTCCATCGCAAGGCGGGATTACACAATCAACGTGGACTTAGTGTCCCGGGTTTTGAGAATTCCATGTGGTGAAGTACACGCCAATGAGAATTTTTTTAAGAGTGTGAGAGAACGAGATCGCCGCACGCGATACCTTTGTGGCCGACTGGCTCCCTGGATACAAGGCAATTGCCTCCCATCGACAAGATTAACAGATGATTTCCGTTTGCTTCACTACATTTTCACGTACAATGTGTATCCACGGTGGGGCAACTGCACTGAATGCATTCATTTGATGGTAGACTTCCTGTACAGGGTTGGACATGGGGACAAGTTGTGCTTGCCCACGTTCACCCTACTCCAGATAATCCAGACTGCTCGATCTGTCAGAAATGATGTCTCACTCCCGTTCGGCCGTCTGGTATGTAAGATTGCTCGAGAGGTCGGCTATAGACTTAACATGGATGATATTGCACCGATCCGAGTCATAAGCGATGCTATGCTTAACAACATGGGGATCGGCCCTCGACAACGCCAAGCCCGACTCGACGAGTATGGGGAGGAGTCCAATAGTGAGGGGGAGGAAAGTATTGTCTAGATGAAGAGAGCGAGGAAAGAAGTGGTGATGAGATAGAGGAAGAACAGGAAGAAGAGGAGGAGGCTCAGGACACTGATGAGAGCTCTCCTCCTACCACTGAGGAGCGTGGCGGTGATCGGGCTATGATGGAAGCCCGTTTGGCTCAACTTGAGGAGGGCTAAGCTGCCTTGAGGCAAGAGATCCAGGAGGCCCGAGTTGAAGCAAGACAAAAGCTTGAGGAGAACGAGGCCTTCATGAAACAGAAATTCAGTAAGGTGACTCGCACCTTGAAAACTATCTGGTGCTGTCTGCAGGATAAGGGTGCCCCTCCTCCATCGCCAGGCTCGGATGCCTAGTCATCCATGCCATTGTCTTGCAACTTGTTTTGGTTACTGCTTTAGGTTCTGTTTGTGTTTAGTAGTTAGTAGAATGTTTTTAGTGTTTGAAGCTTTGGTTGTATTAGCTGACGTGCATCTTCTGTCATGATTCATGTAACTCTGTATTCCATGTCTTATGACAACTTTTGGTTAATGAAATGCATGCAGTCTTTTATGCTATGAAGTGTGAGAATGCCTAAAGGATTGCGTATTGTTATGTCACATATTACACATTGCACCCTAGTATATAGGGTATGCCACGGAAGGTCACGCGGAGCACGGTACGCCTCGCACTTACTGATTCGATGGATCAGGCACCTCCCAGAGTGATGGTCGTACCGACCCTGGTTTGGGCTCGGTTCATGAGACTATACCTGAGTCTCAGCCTTCTATTGGTCCTGCAGTTGGACTGCCACCATACACACCACCGGTTCGTGAGCAGAACCGTGCGTCTTCTTCGACGCAGCATGTGCCTCAGTCAGCCCCACCTGTGGATAGGTTGGAGCAGTTGATGACGATGATGCACCAGCAGCACCAGCAGCTCTTAGCTACCATTGCAGGGGCCCTAGCTCTGGGTGGAAGTGCGACTCCACCCTCACCATCTGTACGCCCTGCTGAGACTGTAGGACCTTCTGCTCAGGATGAGGATGTGCCTCCCCCTGCACCTGTTGCATACCCAACGGGGAATCTGGGTACGAGTGGTCTCCTCGAGCGATTCCAGCGCTTGAGGCCTCCTACCTTTACGGGTTCTCACTGACCTGAGGAGGCGAATATTGGCTCGACCGCATCTCCAAGATGCTGAGGATGCTACATTGTACGGAGCAGGAACAGGTCGAGTTGGCCACCTTTCTGTTTGAAAAGGAGGCTACCTTGTGGTGGGATAGTGTTTTACGAACAGTTGCAGTTGGCTATATATGGACATGGGCAACTTTTGAGTTCCGCTTTCATGAGAAGTACAATCCCCAGACGTACCGACACGAGAAGGAGAATGAGTTCTTGCACCTCAGACAGGGAGGCATGACGGTGACGGAGTATGAGCATCGGTTTACAGAGTTGGGCCGATACGCCCCTACTATACTTGCTGACGCGCAGATGCGAATGCGGCGTTTCACAAAGGGCCTGTGACTTGACATCCGGTTGAAGATGTGTTGTGCTAGTATACCCTCCTATGCTGAACTAGTACACATGTCTAAGCGGGCAGAGCAGGACGGGGATCGATTGACACGTTCTCGTGGGGCTATGGTTATTAGACCACAACCAGATATGCCGAGCAGGCCTTTCTTCGGCAAGAGGCCCCGTACCGACTCTCCTCCTAGGATTGCGACACTATTAGTTCCGATGAGGCGCCCGGGTGTGATATGCACTTAACTGTGGGAGACTGGGTCATGCTGCGGATAGTTGTTTTGCACGCATGAGGGACAGTGGGTTTTCACCGCCGCAGAGGATCAACCTCCAGGTTTCCCAGTCCATTTCAGCACCACCCCTATGGATAGCACCTGCACATCCATCCTTCAGGCCCCTTGCACCTCGATTAGGCCACCTCAGTGACCTATGGTGCCTCAACCCAACCGACCTCAACAGGCACGCGTTCATGCACTTACAGCAGAAGAGCCATAGACAGCATCTTCAGCACCTATGGCCTTCGAGGTCATTGCACATGTCCAAGGTACTCCTATCTTCTTATTAGTGGACACTGGGTCCACTACCTCCATCATTTCCTATGCAGCAATTAAGCGTCTAGCTTTACATACTACTCCCACGAAGGGAGTGAGACTCACTACTCCTATAGGGACTTTTTCGAATGTCACACGGACATGTGAGGGTTGCTCAGTAGACTTGGGAAGCAGGATAGTATTCGTTGACCTCATTATTGCCCCATTATGGCACTACGACATTATCCTCGGTATGGACTGGCTCACCGAGATGAAGGTAGAGATTGATTGCGATAATCGGATCATGACAGCCAACGGACCTGATGACACGGTCTTTACCTTTCCAATGCAGGTTAGTTGGTTATGTCGTGTTAGCTGTTACGCTGCTTTATTAGAGCATATTGATGGGTCGACGTTAGGGAACATGCCAGTAGTTCAGAAATTTGAGGATGTGTTCAGGAAGATCCTTAGATTACCTCCTTGGCGCAAGATCGATTTTACTATTGATCTTGTGCCTGGTGTGACTCCTCTCTCATTACCTATGTATCGATGCCTCCATGCGAGATGGAGGAACTGAGGAAACAGATTGATGAGCTGGTAAAGAAGGGTTTCATATGACCCAGTGTGTCTCCTTGGGGAGCACCTGTATTGTTTGTCAAGAAGGATGGGTTGCTACGATTATGTATTGATTACCGCAGGTTGAACCAAGTGACCGTGAAGAACAAGTATCCTTTGCCTAGGATTGATGATCTGTTTGATCAGCTGAAAGGGGTGCGATACTTCTCAAAGATTGATCTACAGTCAGGGTATCATCAGTTGCGCATCAGGGATGAGGACGTGCAGAAGACGGCCTTCAGGACCAGTTTTGGGCATTATGAGTTCCTCGTCATGTCGTTCGGTCTTACGAACGAGCTGACAGTGTTCATGGATTTGATGAACCGGGTATTTCGGCCATTTCTATACCGATTGTCATCGTGTTTATCGATGACATCCTGATATACTCTGCGAGTCGGGAAGAGCATGAGGAACACATACAAGCAGTCTTAGATACTCTGAGGAAGAACCAATTGTTCTCACAGTAAAAGAAGTGCGACTTCTAGAAAGAGGAAGTCAAGTTCCTGGGACATGTGGTGTCCAATAAAGGGATAACGGTGGACCTCGCTAAGGTAACCGCAGTTCAGGACTGGAAGCAGCCTGGTTCGGTTACTGAGGTGAGGAGTTTTCTTGGTCTGGCGGGGTACTACCGACGATTCATTTGGAATTTCTCGAAGATAGCCAGACCGTTGTCTCAGTTGACACGAAAGGATCTGAATTTCGCCTGGAATGAGAAAGCGGAAGCAGCTTTCCAGGAGCTAAAGGACAGACTGAAGTCCGCCCCTGTGCTAGTATTGCCAGAACAAGGGGTCAAATATACGATTTACACCGACGCATCTCGAGTTGGTTTGGGTTGTGTCCTTATGCAGAAGGACAAGGTGATTGCATATGCCTCGAGACAGTTAAGGAAACACGAGGAGAGTTACCCTACACACGACTTGGAACTGACAGTCGTCATCTTTGCACTGAAGCTCTGGAGACATTACCTCTACGGAGAGGAGTTCGAGCTTTTCTGCGACCACAAGAGCCTTTGCTATATTCACTCAGCGGGACTTGAATATGAGATAACGCCGATGGATGGAAACCTTAAAGGATTTTAAGTTCGAGGTTTCCTACCATCCTGGCAAGGCCAACCTTGTGGCAGACGCATTGAGCCGCAAGAAGGTTATAGTATTTGCGGCTCCGCTGATGATAGCAGAGTGGGATATGGTAGAGTTCGTGCGAGACTTCGAGTAAAAACTCATCGTGGAGGATCCATTTGAGAGTGTCGCGCACATTCGAGTGCGACCACTTATTGACGACAGGATTATCGAAGCCCGGAAAGACAATGAGTGACTGATTGAGCTTAGAAAGTTGGCTAGCCATGATGAGGATGCCAAGTGGAGAGTTGACATAGATGGGGGCTTACGATATTGTGGTCGCCTATGTGTCCCAGACATTCATGACTTGAGACAGGAGATTCTCAAGGCTGCATCCTGGTAACACGAAGATGTATCGGGACATGAAGAGGTCGTATTGGTGGGATAATATGAAGGCTCATATAACAGAATATGTCTCCCGTTGTCTCACGTGCTAGCAGGTCAAGGCTAAACATCAACGACCTCCTAGACTGCTTCAGCCCATGTCCATAGCTGAATGGAAGTGGGACTTCATCTCTATGGATTTCATATCGGGGCTGCCGAAGACGAGGAAGGGTTATGACTCTATTTAGGTGATCGTGGACCGGTTAACGAAATCGGCTCACTTCCTCCCGATTAAAGTCTCGAACTCTGCAGACGACTTGGCCAGATTGTACATCAAAGAAATAGTGCGTCTACATGTAGTTCCTCTAGAGATCGTGTCAGACCTAGACACGCGATTCACATCCATCTTCTGGACTCGTATTTAGGAAGCAATGGGTGTGAAGCTGAAGTTCAGTACCGCATTCCACCCATTGACCGACGGGCAGACAGAGTGAGTGAATCAGATTTCGAAGGATATGCTACGGGCCTATGTTTTGGACTTCAAGGACAGTTGGGATGACTGTCTCCCATATGCAGAGTTCGCTTACCATAACAGTTTTCAGGCGAGTATTGGCATGGCTCCTTATGAGGCCTTGTATGGGCGCCCTTGCCGAGCACCGCATTGCTGGGCAGAGGTTGGCGAGCGCAGTTTGATTGGCCCAGAGTTAGTACAGGCGACCTCAGAGAAGATCGATATTATCAGGCGTCGACTTCTTATAGCCCAGAGCAGACAGAAGAGTTATGCCGATACGAGGCGGCGAACGCTTGAGTTTGAGGTTGGAGCCCATGTATTCCTCCATGTTTCCCCCATGAAGGGAGTCTTGCGTTTTGGCAAGAAAGGGAAACTTACGCCGTGGTTCATTGGCCCGTTCCAGATATTTGACCGAGTGGGTGCAGTGGCATACCACCTTGCCCTGCCCACACCACTTGCTGGTGTACATAATGTATTTTATGTGTTTATGCTGAAGAAATACGTTCCTGACCCTTCCCACATTATCAGATGGGAACAGGTGCAGTTGAGCGAGGATACTACATATGTACTGTGTCCGACGCGTATTTTAGACAGGAAGGAGCAGGTACTGCGTAGCAAGGTTATCCCACTGGTGAAGGTACTGTGGACACATCATACTGAGGAAGAGGCTACTTGGGAGACAGAGGCTAAGGTCAGAAAGAACTACCCTCAGATTCTCGAGAAGTACGAAAAGGTACTAATTTCGAGAACAAAATTTTTCTTTAAGGGGGGTAGATTGTAACGACTTGGAAAATTCCGTACAAAGACCCGATTACCACCTTAAGCAGAAATCACTCAGCACCAAATCCTTTAGAAATTAGACGAGATTAACTAAATGTTAAACTAGATTAGCTACGAAATTCGCTTAATCCACTTTAAATACGATCTGCAAGACCCAAAACTTGTAGAATCAGTGACGCTAGGTTACCCTGAATCGAGGATCAATCTCATTACCCAGTTGCTCTTGGGAGCACACTGAAACTCCGTATTGGATCTGGACCGCATGTTGAAAGTTCGATTGCTACGAAATTATATAATTAAGGCCGCCTTGCTGGGCTTGACAACCATCTCGGAAATCAACTCCAGATAGTGTCCCGAGGCTATTCGCTTGAGCCCGGAGCGATGAGTGTGAGAAAACATGGTTTTCTTTAGAAATGAGATCTAATTTAAGTAATCTGAGACTTATCGCTTGCGGGCCAGATATAAGCAATCAGACCATCAGAATCTGTCCCAAATACACCCTCGGATCAGGAGAAATTTCATACATAGGTCAGTGTACTTGTGGCCCTGATCGAGTTTCGGTAACCGTTGAACTGAAACTGGTCCGCCACATACGATTTGAAAACCCGATTAGAACGAAAACTTAAGTCGACCTAGATCCATGGTCAGGGAGCTTAAGTCCGACCTTTGGCTCAAGGGAGGGCTCCAGAAGTGCTCCGTTGAGTTGAAACAGATACCCTTTGGCTATAACCTAAGTATACCTTAGCCCTGGGCCATTCCCATCAGTTTTAGGCCTATATAAGGACCTTAAACCCTCTCTCATTCACTCCATACGAATTTGAGAAAACCTAGGAGAGAGAAGAGAGTAAAGAGAGGGAAAGTGTGAGAGAAGTGGGAGAAGATTCCTAGCACTCTATCCTGCCATTCTGCGTGCTTAACCATCCCCATCTAATCGCTATTCCGGTGATTCTGATTTCGTTCTTAGGTAAGAAAACCTAACCCTAATCTGTTCTAGGGTTTCTAATAGTGTTAGTTATGAAATGGCTAACCTAACTCATGCTATAGGTTGCAAATCCGCCATTGACAAAGACTTAACGTCCAAAACGACTCCGTTATGCATTTATCGGCGTAAGGTGCGGACTATAGACGTATAGGTTATGGTTTTCAAAGCTTTCAATGTCAGATAATGATAGATTCCTGATGTGGGTGTTATTTCACATGCAAAATGCGATGTTCGTTTTGCGATTCAGTTATAAATGCAATTTGTAGCGTTTAACATACTACGTGTATTTGTAGAAAATACCGTATACATACGAAATATGAAAGTGTGTTTTCCATGATTAAGTACTGTGTGCATATGCTAGTTATATGTGTAATAACTACTCGGCGAAAGGATTCGCCCTAATACATGTTTTTGTTGGTGTATTTTAAGTGTTTAGGTGATAATGCTTGTATGAGTAAGTACTTAGGTGATAATGCTTGTATGAGTAAGTACTTAGGTGATAATGCTTAGGGTGGGTGTTGGGATAGGATTCTCAGCTACCTTAGAGATGTGTATGATTTCCTCCATGCAAGTTGTTTAGTTTAATCGCTTACTTATGAAATGTATGTGTTTGGATTTCCTATTTGCATTGTGTTTTATAACATGCTCGTTAATATGTTTGAATTACTTGTTTGTTTAATTCTGCTATGATTGCTCCACATTCTTACTGGTTAAGGATTGAATGTGTTTGGGACTACAGTATAGTCCAGGCATTCGGTAATAGGCTTTGAGTTCGTGGTTGAGATTCATTCGCCACGTAGGACGTGTTTGACGAACCCGAGTCATACCAGAGTTGTTGGCAATGGTTAGGCCACACGGAGTGTTTACGCACTCCATGTCGATCAACTTTAGGTGCGCTCGTATTAGTCGAGCTCGCCAAGTAACCCGATTTACCTATTGTATGTTCACCATGTATGGATGCTATTGTTTGAACCTAAGGTACCGAACTCACCAGTGAACCCCGTTTAACCTTGGTACCTCGATCCGTTAAGACTCATGAGCCGGACATGGTGGTATGGGATACTTTGGTCGAGCTGTCGGCCTACGCCGGGACGATGAGTCCACCCGTAGTGACCAGTGAGCAACCCAGACTCGTGAGCCGAATACGGTGGTATGGGACACTGTATTCGAGCTGTCGGCCTACACTGATTTGGTGACGAGCCCTTTGTAGTGACCTCGAGCATACTCTGAACCTGCGTAGAGGTGACAAGCCTTTTCGTAGTAATTAGAGTATACACTAGGCTTGTGCCGATTTGGTGATGAGCCCAGTACAGTGACCTAGAACCGTAACATCGTATGAGATTTACTAGGACTGATGACCCTAGAATGGTTCCTTGTTTGGGAATGATATAAGGGAGGTACCTTAGTTTCCAAATCCTGCTGTATGAAAAAGGACTAATTAAAACTCGGTAATCATGCTCATAACATCGCACTGCATGTGCCCCGGGTTGAAGAGCACAGAGGGAAGAAAGCATGCCGCGACCGTAAGATGGTGTCGCACGAGGGAGTGTAGGCGAGGGCATGCATCATTATTCATATCATTCTCTCATTAATAAGAGTACTTAGGGATGTTTAATTTTACTACTTCATCATTACTGCTTGACTGAATTGATAACATGTTAACGTTTGCTGTATAGTTCCACTGAGTTGATCACTCACTCCCACGTTACGGGATGGTGTTTTAAACACCAACCAGACTCTGTCTTGATTTTAGATGACGGCGTGACCCCTGAGGCGAAGCCTAACTACTACGATGATCAGGACGAGTTCTTATATATGCAGTTCTCCGGCGGTTTCACTTAGGCTGTCTGGATCGACGGGGCTATAGGGTTTATCATTATAGTTGAACTATGTTTTTGATATTTTGATTTTGAAACTATTACATGTATATGGTGACTCAGTGATGCATTCATACTCTGGAGACCGATCGTAGATTTTTGACTCGTACATGTACATATATACATATTTTAGTCTTCCGCTTGCATTGTATAAACTTATCTGGAGTATGAATTACTGTTTTGGTATAATCCCACTCACGATTAATGTACTAACACTGACAACATTTGAATCATAAGCATATATGTTTCATAAGTGATGTTTTGGAACTCGGGAGTTGAGTTGCTACTCGACCCCCGATTTTCAGGGCGTTACATAACCTTAAAAACTAAATCAATTCTCAATGCTGAAATAAACTCAACCTTAATTAATAAGTATTGAGAGGTTGATATGAATTCAGTTCTAAGGACAACCTTACACCATAAAAACCAAAGGTTTATGGCAAGACAACCTTATTTCTAGAACGTCCTTTGTATCAAGAACTCAATAAAAATAAATAGCAAGGAATTGAATTAGATTACTGAAATTTAAATCTAACTTATTACAACATTCCCCACACTTGCTTGAAATGTAAATATTTACAACATTCACAACCACACATACATTCCACAGCTTTGAATGATAAAAGGTAAAAGATTAAGCAAGCATTCAATCCACGAGACAAAGAATTATAGTGGTTCACCTGTGTGTTCACCAACTATTAAACAACAGCCACACAGAATGATACTCCACTCCTAATATCCTCACACAGGGGATATTAGCATTCACTATCAAAATAGGTTTCATAGGTTCACCTAAAACCTTCACAATTGTGTCTTTTTAACTTGGGCTTACACAATCCAAAAACCCCTCTTTCTGAGTTTTCTGGCTCTCCTCAGATAACCACACAAATGGAATTTTTTTGGCAAATCCCAAACAAAAACCAAAGGAATAGAAATTTTACAGAATTGTAAAATACCTGGATTTCTCCTCTTGTAGCAGCTCGAAAGAACCAACCGGAGTAGAAGTTCGAATATGGAAGTTCAATGTCCAATACTCACTTTAAAAATGGTTTTAAGTTCTAATTGATTTTAAGTTTAATCAAATTAGGGCTAGCTATATTTGGTTTTGATTCCGTGAAGAAGGAATTAAGATTTTCCCCTTTTTCTAATCAGATTGGAATGCAAATCAAAATCAAATAACAATAAGCTAACAAAAGGAAATAGAATTATGCACAATATAACTTAAAAACAAACAAAGACTTATCTCAGAGTGGAGCCTTGAATTCACTTAGTTTTTAATGAAAACCTCTGAAATTCGTGTACTATTTATAGCTGCAAAAATTCATCTTCGACTGGTCCTAGGGACACCACAATTGGTCCAAGGAGATACAGATATTTGAATTTTTTTAGCGCGATTGAATCAAACCGTTGTACGACCGGTCGTAGTCAGTCCACGACTGGTTGAAGGCAGTCCACGACCGGTCGAGACCCCTCTACGACTGGTCGTATGACACATGATTTAGTAGCTGGAGTTTGAGTCATAGCTTTACGACTGGTCGAAGGTCGAGTTGAGACCATCCCACGACTCTGGTCGAGCAAACTCCAGGACTGGTCGTAGCCGAACCAGAAAATCTGAAAAATTACAACAATTCTAGGACTGGTCCTGGAACTTCTTAGACTGGTCGAACCAGTGCCGGGACTAGTCGAACAAGGTCTAGGACTAGTCTTAGAATAGACCAAATTCATGTATTAATATTAAAATGAATTATGTAGCCAAAGTGACCTACCCTAAGGTCAATCTAAGGTTTATCATACCTGGGACATGAAGTATGGACATTGAAAACTTCATTTGCTTAGACTTTGAACATTATGAAGCTTGAGTTCTTCTTGATGCAGCTTGACTACTTCACAAGCTTTGAAATCAATGTCATTTTGAGTTGCACTTGAGTCCCAAAATCTGCTTGAGTCTTTACCTTGAATACACGTGAACTTGAGCTTGAGTCTTGAGCTTGAACTCTTCTCTTTTATATTTTAGCTTGAACTAGCT
The DNA here is from genome assembly GCA_021015155.1 of Magnolia officinalis. Lineage (NCBI taxonomy): Eukaryota > Viridiplantae > Streptophyta > Magnoliopsida > Magnoliales > Magnoliaceae > Magnolia > Magnolia officinalis. The sequence goes on from JAJHSJ010001678.1 coordinate 41,597, forward strand.
TGAGGAATTCATCTTCGTGACATGGTGTCTTGAACAAATTTGTCAAGATATAAACACAAGACACATACAGAGGTTTTGACACACAAAATTTGACAACCAAAGAGGAATCAAATCATAGCACTTAAAAGCACTAGATCACCTTTCCACATCACTACACAACCTATTTCAACTATGATTTGGGTAAGAAATCCTAGCCCTAATCTTGTTTTAGAAATCCAAATAGAGTAATCGATAAAATAGCTAACCTATTTCATTGTTTAGGTGCCGTCGTTCTATTTTCGGGAATGTCGTGTTGGAACCGAGTTCAAATCAAGCTTTCTGACTAAAGGTGTGGACTATAAACGTTTGGTTATGGTTTTCAAGGCTTTCAATGTCAGCAATGATTTATGTCTGACTTGAGTGTTGCCATATGATCTTAGTTACGACGCTTTCGATAAAATATACAAGTGTGAACTATGTTGAATATAAGATGCATCCCATGTGTTTGTTGAAATGTTTGAGTGAGCGTGAAATCCTGATTTGTGCTTGACGTGATTTTTAATTTATGATCCATGTATGTTATATGCTTTATAACCGATATTGTGTAATGAATTGCTATGGTACATGTCGTAACTAATTTAGTTTATGTATTTAGTAAGGTGTAGTCTAAGTGTTTGATAAAATGTCTGAATGAGAAATTGTTGATGGATTGTGCTTATCAAGGGTATTGAGATGGGATTCTCAATTACCTTATCTATATGTATAGCTTCCGTCATGTAATCATAATTTTGATTATGTAATTTATGGATGAAATGCAAATATTGGGTAACATGTTCAATGTGTTTGACAAAATCCTCACATGAGAATTGTATATAAATTATTTAATAAATGCTATTATGATTATCACATGTGTCTGCTTATTGCACTTGAGTAAAATTGGGGCCATACCCTGGCCTAGGCAATTGGTAACAATTCCCGTTTGAGTAGCAAAATTAGTCTCGCCACATTTGATACGTTCGGTGAATCCGAGTCGTATGACAATTGTCGACAGTGGTTAGGCCACGTGGAGTGCTTATGCACTCCATGTCGATTAATTCAGCGTGCGCTCGTACCAATCGAACTTATCCAACAAAACTGATTGGCCTATTATGTGTTTACCATGTATAAACATCCCTGCTTGAATCTAAGGTACCTCTTACTAATGTAAAGACTTGTCTCAACCATGGTACCTTGATCCGCTAAGACTCATGAGCTGGGCATGGTGGTATGGGACACCGTGGTCAAGCTGTCGGCCTACACTGGGGTGACGAGCCTTCCCGTAGTGACCAGTGAGCAACCTAAACTCGTGAACCAGACATGGTGGTATGGGACACTGTGTTCGAGTTGTCGGCCTACGCTGAGGTGACAAGTCTCCCCGTAGTGACCTTTAGTATAAACTCTTGAATTTGTCATCCACTGCTTTACATTAAGGGGTGATGCCCTACAACTTCCCTATCGTATGTGGTTAACTAGGATTGGCGACCCTAAATGGATCCTTTGTTTAGGTAAATGATTTAAAGGGAGGTACCTTAGCTTTCCAAATCTGCTGTATGAATAAGCCTAATTAAGAACCCGGCTAACACGACCATGCACCGCATTGCATGTGCCTTTGTAGATGAAGGGCACGATGAGGGAGTTGGACATGTGCGAATGGTTGATGTTGTCGCTTGTGAGAGAGCTTTGTGCGAGTGCATGCATCATTACTGCACCTTATTCTTGCATTAATAAGAGTAGCTAGGAAGTGATTGTTGTATTGCTTTATCATTTCTGCTTGATTGAATTGATAACATGTTAACCTATGCCTTACAGTATCATTGAGTTGATCACTCACTCCCACTCCGGGACGGTGTTTTAAAACACTAACCAGTCTCTGTTATAGATGCAGGTGATGAGGATGTATATGCAACGGGGTTGGACTTTATAGATGAAGAGGAAGAGTTCTCCTATGTTCAGCTCTCTGGTAGGTCTATGGAGACCTCGTGCTGCTTCGATAGGATTATAGGGTTCTAAGGATTAGTCAGACATTTACGTTTTGACATTTTGTATATTTTGAAACAACACTTGTATATATTCAGCCTGGTACATATTCATACTCTGGAGGTTGTGAAATACTTTCATGTTTTAAATACACATACTTAAGTCTTCCTCTTGCTTAATTTAATTGCACCTGGAATATGATATGCTGATTTAGTATAATCCCTCTCATGATTCATGCACTAATATGGACAACATTTAAACATCATTATCTATGTTGCATAAGTGATGCGTTAGATCTCAGGAGTTGGGTTTTGCTCGACCCTCGAAATCCGGGGCATTACAGGTGTGGATATACTACATACATTCAATGTGGGCCCAACTGAGTTTAAAATACACCTGTGCTGCGTGCTTTCTTCACTGGACCGACCATTTTCAGAAGAAGACAAAATGCTGATAAGGGGGGTCCAGAAAATGAGTTTTTTTGGTCTTTCTACTGGAAACAGAGTGTGGAAAGGGGGTGAAAGCAACTGTCACGCCCAAAACTCTAAAAATGGGCTCACAAAATTCTCGATCACCGAATCCGGCGCCGACAGCCTCCGTAGTGCCCCATTCTCGGATCCCGGCACTCACATGCCAGATTCCGATCCTAGGATCCTACAAGGAGGATTTTCAGTATGATTTTTTTTAATGGAGCATAACTACAAGCATAACCAAGTCATCAAAACAACATCATCACATATCCACTATATCAAAAGCTTTAAGTACAATACGGAAAGGAAAATACAGGGTGATTAAAGGCTCCAAAATATCTGATACGCGCTCTTGCCTCAGCGCTACTGCGATCCAACGACACCTGCAACCAACGGTCATGCATAAGCTTACAAAAGCTAAGAGGGTGGTGTAAGTGTGTGCGCAAGGCAAGTGCCAAGTATACAATATTAGAGTAATGCGAAAATATGCGGGTAAGTCCATGAATGCTACCAATTATACCAAAGATATGTGATGAAGGCATGAATGCTATCGGCCATACCAAGGCCAACTAATGCGAGGCCTATGTAGGCAAATGTCATATGAGAAATGCAAAGCAAGCATGTCAGTCCTCATCAAGTACACATATCAGTATAGTTCCACTCTGGGATATCACTGAGGTCTAGTACACTCCACACTGAATGCCGCCTCCCTACCCACACAGCCCAACAAGTGAAAGAGATCTCACTATCCGCCTGACCAGTAGTCTGCCAATACCTACCCGGCTCGTCGATAGTGGACTCATTTGTGAGTTGGTCAAACTCAGCCTAGCTTACAACCCCCTCACTCGGGCGGATAAGGCCACACCCCCGTCTAACCGACCACGACACAGTGGGAGATGCAGCCTACTGGTATTAGACACTCGGGCGCTCGTGTATCCACTTGGTCTAGACGTTGGAGCATCTCCTGCTACCAAAAAGGTTCTGGGACTCTCACTCAAGGACATCCTAAGTGCCCACAGTGTTAGAACCAAGTATTTTCAGTATCCGATATGGTCATCCACAATGTGCCTGTGGAGCCACGACCCTGATGTCATTAGGGCGTACAATGATCATGACACACAAATGTGAAATGTATGAATCACACCGTCAAATCATGCAGCAATTCAGCGCGTACCGCGCGATCATATGGGGCACTCTTCCTCATAAGGAGTCCCGTAAATGTCTCAGCCCAACTGGCTTATGTTATGATCAAACATTCCTCATATCAAGCATACATATGATGCGTATGGGCATGAGTCATGGGATTATACTAAGCATGTTATAAAGTAATGAACTATCCTTACAACGCAGATGGGCCTAGACGACCTAAACACAACAAGTATGAGCCTATCAATGGGCCCTAAGGAGAGTTACAATGCGAACATTTAACCAACATTGTACTTACAATGTGGCGTCAAACCATCATTGCTCCCAAGGCATAGCCCACCATCAAGATCATCACATAAACCACGGTGGAATCACATTACAATGGGCCTTATGCACATCCCATTGGGCCTCGACCCATGGGCCTCCAATACATCAAATGGGCCTCATAACATGGGCCTCATATATATCAAAGTGAGCCTCAAAGGATGGGCCATAACTACATCAAGATGGGCCTAATCATATGGGCCTCATATACATACCAAGTGGGCCTCAATAATGGGCCACAAATACATCAAGATGGGCCCCAAAAAATCATATTAGATGATCATTTGGACCATACCACAAATAGAAATGGAGATAATAATTTTCACGGTTAAATAAATCACAAGGCCCACTATAAAGTTTATTTTCCAACCAATCTAATCATAAGGTCATAAAGACCTGGATTAAGAGGGGAAGATAAATATCATATAGGTCCAAACCCTGTAGCCCAAGGGTTTTAATGGTGGACATTCAAACCCACTATTTCCTGTAATCTAGTCCACCTGATCAACGGCTGGATGGTGTCGTCCACCATGATTTATTTTGAGATCCAACCTATTTATAAATTAACATAGTGATAGATGAAATGGGAACAAATATCGACTTAATAGGAAACTACTATGGCCCTTAGAAATTTGAACGGTGGACGTCACTGTCCACTACTTTAAATGGTGGGGGCCACTTGAATTTTAGATCTGACTTATTCTTAGTCTCAAGCTTGTAAGACAAGCTTTCTAAATGGTTGGATGGTTTGGATGCAACACATGCATCATGGTGGGTCCCATAGGATGGATGGTGTGGAGAGAAGGCATACATCATTGGGGGGGGGGGGGGGGGGGGGGGGGGGGGGGGGGGGGGGGGGGGGGGGTCCCACCATCCAGTATTGGGGACGGTGGGGACAAAACACATACACCATGGTGGGTTCCATCGTCCACTGCGTGGACGGTGTGCATAAAACACATACATCATTGTGGGTCCCACCATAACGTTTGTATGCCATCAAATCTATTGATAAAGTCACACAGACCGGGATGAATAGGAAAAACAAATTTCATAATGGATCCAAAACTTATGTAACCCAGAAAAGGGTTTCAATGGCAGCCGTTCAATCACACTGTTTCCTGCCGTGTGGGCCACCTGACTTCTACATACGGCTGATTTTTGGGGGGCTCACTGTCCCAAAGGGGACCCAACATATGCATGGTGTTGATGATCAACACACACCATGGTGGGGCCCATGACTAGGACCGTGGTCCCTGCCCGCCCGCCAACGTAGCAGCAGCAGGCGCTACATGCTATTTTTTATTTTTTATTTTTTGAAAAAAAAAATAGAATTTCTGAGGTTTTTCGTATGTGGGGTCCGCATCAAGAGAATCTAACCCAACCATTGGTTTTTATGGCCCAAGACAGACCCATCAAGCCCAATATTCGACATATTTTTGGGTACAAAAACATCGGGGTGTATTTCAACGGTAAAAACGCTGTTTGCTAAGCTATGTCCCACCAGAAAATCGGATCAGCTCCATTTTTTTGCCTCAATGCCTAAAATGATTTGGGAAATGGAATGGACAGTGTGGATTAGTCCCATACATTAAGGTGGGGCCTGCATGAGCAGCCCACCCCAAAGCTTGAACCAAGCTGATATTTTTGTTTTCCTTTCACCTCCAGCGTCCCTGGACACTGGACGGTTTGGGCGCACACCTGTTTAACGTGGGCCCTGCTTAGGTGGGCCACCAAATGGTGGATGGTGTGGATACAACACATATATAAAGTGGGCCCCACCTACAGATGGCTTGGATAAAATACATGCTTCATGGTGGGGTCCATCCGGGTGGGCCACATGGCCATATCATCACATACAATAGAAAAAATGAAAGAGAGAGGGAGAGAGAGAGTGAAAGAGAGAGGGACACGTGTGATGGAGGGCTTCGCCACTATGAGCCCTCCTTTGCATTCAATCATAAATCAAGTGGGTCCCAATACATGTGGGCCCACCAAATCAAAGATCAACGGTGGAGATTCCTTCTCCACCAAAATGGAAGGTTTAGATGACCTCTATTTGTGTAAGGAACATAAACATCATGATGAGGTCCATGGAGAATGACCCCATCATGGAATGATCATGAGAATCAAGGTAGGCCATCGGCCACACCTAGGGTCTAAAGTGAGATCCATACCATCAATCGGTAGGCCTCACTTAGCCCATCATAAAAACATGAAAATCTAGGCCTATGAAGCACCCACCGTTCAATTTTTTTGGTCTGATGGAACGCCGATCTCCTTGTGCTTCACTTTGATGGAAGAATATGAGAAATGAAGGGTTAGGATGATAGATCTTGGGGTGGGAAGTGGGCCACACACTCTCACTTTCTCTCTTGGAATTGTTGGACGTCCACTCTCTTCTCTTGCTTGAAATTTGTGTTTGAGAAATGAGAGAGAGAGGGGGTTGTAAGGAGAGAGAGTGATGGGTGATGGACGTGAGGTGAGTGATGGGTGAGGTGAGAGATTTGTTGACTTTTGGGGTAGATTACTTGACTTGTGGAGAAATAAAGCATGTGTTGTGTACTTGACATGAGGTGATTGGTTGATTGATTGATGAGACATATTGTAAAGATTCTCTTGGGATTATAAATGCGCGGTGTTTCTCCTCGAACTGAACGCAGACCCACATCTCCTGACCAGGGTATCAGATCGGTGTGCAAGACGTGGCGTTGGAACCGCGGCGATGGTGCGGTCGGAATGGTACAAGTCTTGGATTAAACCGACTCAAATCTACGGGATACGACTTAGGGTCACACACAAACGTTGATTATAAGTCGCAGGTTGCCAAAATTTGGCGGGAAGGATCGCGGGAGTCGACGGAACAGTACGGACTAAGATACGGGTCTTGCAGCAATGGTAGTGAAAGCAGCAGTGGAAAGGGAGTGGAAAAGCCACGACAGTGAAAAGGAGGGGTATGTTCATCCTGGAAATCGGTCTCCGCACGTGCAGGTTAAGTTTGGAAGTTAAGTTTGTATTGCTTCAAGAATATCCAATGGATAAAAGGTGGGGTCCACAGTCGTAAATTTCTCTTGTTTGTGGGCCATCTTGATGCTGCGTGAAATTCTAACCATACATTATATGTGACCCACTATGAAGATAGGTCACCTCAAAATTCATTTTGGTTCAAGGCTCAGGTGAGGTGGGCCCACAATTAAAATCATGCGCTAAACCTCTAAATTCAAGTGTGTAGCCCACCTAAATTTTGGGTCATTCTAATATGTCAAGTGTCCCTCTACCTTTGGAGCAAACTCCTTATGCACGGGTGGGATAAACGACCGTGGCCTCCATACAAAATTGGATATTTTTCTATGGTGGGTGTTTCACTTCAATTCAATCAAATTAGAGTACTCATGTTACCAAGGGTCTGGATTGGATATATGTATGTGTGATTAGGATGCATAAGCGAGTTAGAGTTTGGTTGACTCAAAGGTTAATTGAATTATTGGTGTCCCCTTCACTGAGATAGATTGGAGATTGGGATTGAAGATCTGAAGTTCTCTCACCATCAATATTGTACTATGTTCAAGCGACTAGTAAAAGGAAATGAGATTAATCCTTCTGAATGAGTTCTTTTTTTATCTTGTGACAGTAGATGTGAGTCTATGGCTTTAAGTACTTGTTCTTTTACCTACACTTTAAAGTTCAAATCACTTCTCAAATTAAAAAGATACACATTCAAATTAAATAAGGCAAAAATATTGTCGATTTCATTAGATATTGCAAAATAATATTTATTTACAGCTGACAACTTGTGAGACAACCAAATGAATAAAACAATGTAAATGGATAAATACTTGATACGTCTGTAGACACCCCACCTATAATGAAGACAAGCCACTCTTTGAACTTCAACCTTACTTCAATAAATTATCTCATATTGACTTAGAAATCATTGAAAATCCAAACGGGTTGAACTGGGAGCATACTCGGCCCGTCCCAGAAATAACCAACGGACCTGATCAACTAGCACCAAATTCAATAACGATTTGGTCATGGTCG
>JAJHSJ010000165.1:0-39439 GCA_021015155.1 Magnolia officinalis
TTCTCCATTGTTGAGCCTTTGCGAAGGTTGAAACGGCTTCCGATGGCATTCCCACGGACTGCGCCAAACTGTTGAGCAAAATCTGGTTAGCCTTCAAACTGTTGATACAAAAATATGGTTAGCCTTACCTAAACCTTTGCGTACCTGCGCAAAGAACGAATAAAGGAGACCCTGGCTAGCATAGGCGACCCTCTGATGCCTAAGTCAGGTAGGGAGTCTGGGTCTAGTCGAATAAGGGGTTTTAGGCTAAAGATTGTGCGTACCTTTTACCATTTGAGGGACTCATATTTATAGGTGAGGAGGGGCGGTGGCGTAGAGGAGATCTCCCTGTTTAGTAGGGTGTATTGTAATAGGATTCAGATCTAGTACACGTCACGAGGATCTTCTGGGATTCTTGGCTAGGATTTAGGTAGACTCGCATTGCGGTCGATTCCCTAGATCCTTAGCTGGGATCCTTGTTGAGGGTCAAATATTGCATATTGGACCCCATTTATCACTTGGTTTTGATGCACATGATAATGCTTAATGTTCTATTTTAATCATGTTTTGTTTGCAAGGTGAATTCAAGAGCTTGGATTGAAAAGGATGCTAAAAGCATGGATTTAACGCTCAGGAATCGCTAAAGCCAGTGGACAGATCAACCATCAATAGTGGGGCCCACCTGATCTTTGGATAGGTCTCAATTTTGGTCTCAGATCCTTAAATTAGTTGGGAAGACGGATGGACGGTGTGGATTTGCCAAGAACTTCATAGTGGGCCACACCCTGCATTGTGCACATGCATAGCAGGATTGTACCCGCTGTGCACCGAACCAGTAAGATCGGTCAAAAGACCGCTGACTGCAAGAATTCATAAATTCTCCCATAGTTGCGAACCGTCCGAGAACAGGGACCTGCGGACGGTCCTTATGGGCCACCATCTTGGCCCAAACAACTAATCCAGACCATATAGTAGACTCCAACAGTCTGACGAAACCAGACCTAGAAGAGGGAATCGGAAGAGGACAGCTATATCGGTTTTCAACCATTCAAACGCAGAACGGACGGCATAATAGAAATTTTGTAGGCCACTCCGAATCCATCCAAAACCATCTGTCACCCCCCAAACTCGGAAACTGGGCTCATCGAAGTCCGGATCGCCGAATCTAGCGCCAACAGCCTCCGTAGTACCCCATTTTCGGCTTCCAGCGTCCATATGCTAGATTTCGATCCTGAGATCCTACAAGGAGGATTTTCAGTGTGAAATTTTTTTTTTGTAAAGGAGCACAACCACACACATACCAAGTCACAAACGACAACATCAACACCACATACCCACTAATATAAACATTCGAGTACAATGCTGAAAGGGAAATACATAAATAACAAAATCTCTAAAGTGATTTGCCACAAGCTCCTGCCTCAATGCTGCTGCGATCTAACGTCACCTACACGCAACGATCGTGCATAAGCTTATAGAAAGCTTAGATGGTGGTGCAAGTGTGTGCACGAGATAAGTGCCAAGCACACAAATATTAGAGTAAACGGAAATACTGGCAAATCCATAAATTAACAAATATCAGAGTATGCAATGCAGATCGCTATGCAAATGCGGAGTCATAGAGAGCTAAACATCAAATGTCGAGGGTGCAATGCAACATACAATTCCTGACGAACCACGATTACCATCAGCCTCATCTAGGCCATATAAATGCAGAAACATAACAACCCAAATGCCATATGCCGCGGATGTAATGCGATATGCAGATCCTAGCGAGTTCATAATACCATCAAACTTATTTAGGATATGCAAGATAGAAGCATAGTAAACCAAATGTTATGTGCTGAGGATGCAATGCAATATGCAGTGTGAATGAAATGACCAAGCTGGAGTGTGAAGGATGGTAGTATGTAGTTCGCAAGCTGTGGGGTTCATCATAAGGGACTTCTATCCAAACTGGCTCATACTTGATTTGGATAGCTAGACACAATGTGGTAAACTCCTCATCTTAAGTTAGTCACGTACCCAACCAAATCATGGCCATTGCGAGGGTACACATAATGACCTAGTTACGCACCATCAGCACTAGTGGATAGTGAATGAATGAATGAGATGCTGAGTACGCAACTCCTACTCAGTAAGTCCACATATCAGTACCATACATCTCTGGGATCATCACCGGGGTCTAGTACACTCTACACTGGTCGCTACCCTCCCTAGCCCCGCAACCAAGTGAGTGAAAGGGACCTCACTACTCGCCTACCAATATCGGCCAGGCTCGTCGGTAGCGGATCCACTCATGAGCTGGTCAAACTTAGCTTAGCTTATAGCCCCCTCACTGAGGTGGATAAGGCCACACCCCCTTCCAACCGACCATGACACAGTGGGAGACGTGGCTTAATGGTATATGGCCCTCATGCGCTCATGTATCCACTCGGTCTAGACGTTGGGGTGTCTCCTGGCCACAGATATTTAAGGACTTTCACCAACGAACAACTAACGTACCTAGATGCTCGAACCAAAGATTTTCGGTGTCCATCTGGCCATCCACAACATGCCCATGGAGGCCACAACCCTGATGTCGCTAGGGTGAATAGTGGTCATATCACAAAATGCGAGATGCATGAGTCATGCCATCCAGTCATGCATCAAACCTGAGCATACCGCGTGCTCATGTGGGGCAACTCCGTCTCACAAGGAGTCCTCTAAATATATTAGTCCAACGGTAATGCTATGATCAAACATTCCTTACAACAGGCATACAAATGGTACATATGAATATGTGTCATAATGTAATACTTGTAAGGCCCGTATCCTAGCTCGTACTGTTCCGTAGGCTTCCGCGGTCCTCCCGGTCGAATTTCGGCGACTCACGATCTGTAATCGGCAGTTGCGTGCGACCCTGAGTCGTATCCCATTTTCCAGAGTCGGCTCGACCCGAGACCTGTACCCTTGCGACTACACTGTCACCACAGTTCCGACGCCGCGTCTCGCGTGTCGAGGGGATACCCAGGCCAAAGATGTGGATCTGCGTCTAGTTTGAGAAAATACCGCATGTTGTAATTCTGAGAGAATCTCTATGAATGTCATATCAATCCATCAATCAATCAAGTACTCCCCATCACCTCACACCCCATCCCCAAGTACAACCACCCCTCCCCTAAAGTCAACACTCTCTTACAACCAAGTACACTTACCCATCACTCACCATCCCTCTCTCCCATCACTCATCTCCCATCATCTCTCTCTCTCTCTCTCTCATTCTCTCTCTCATTCTCCCAAGCAACCCCAAGAGAAGAATCGTCCATGGCTTCCATGGAGAAGCCATATGTGGCCCGCCTTCCTATCACCCAATCCCAACCTCTAAAATCGATCGCAACTGTTGAATCTTGTTCCTTTGAAGCTCTATAATGCGTTGGTGGAAGAAGGAAGAAGAAGATCCTAAGGTGGGTGTTTTTTTTTTTCCAAGGTTTGAGTTGTGTGATTATAATGGTTTAAGGACCCACTTGTGGTGGGACCCATCTTGTTGTATGCATTGTATGCGTTGTATGCTTGGACGGTGGGACGCCACCCATACATGGAGCCTACCCTGATGAGGAGGGGATTGGCGGGTGTACATCACACCAACTATAACTGACGCAGTGACGTCAACAAATTCCATGGGACCCATCAGATACGTGGGTTTCATGCATGCCATGCATCTACTTTTAACAGCAGCAACAACAACTGCTGCTGATGTCAGCGGTTATGGGGACCACCATGATATATGTATTTCATATCCAGGCTGTCCATGCTTGGACGGTTCGATGAGTCCCACTACTGTATACGTCAGCAGCCCTGAGGGTCTCATGTATGTGTTATAACCCAGACCGTCCACTCTCGTGGACCCACGGTGATGTGTGTATCCATCATCCACCCCGTCCATGCACAGCTACGTGGGGCCCACCTTGTGGCTGCCATGTGTGTCTTGCCATGATGTATATCCAGCCGTCCATCCTAAGGGAGCCCCACGTGATGTACATATTTTGCATCCAGACCGTCCAGCGTCCCTGCTGCTGGACGGTGAAAGTGCACCTGCTAGTGCCTTGGTTTGTCAAGTTACGTGAATGGTGAGTCAAACTGTTTACAGGAGCTCGATAGGAAGATTAATTCAAGCGTCTGCCTCGACCGGATGTGTGGAAGCTCGCAATAGGTAATTATAGCCTCACATCCCTTGTCCCAAAATATCAGGTGATTAAAACCCTTAAAATAAGATAAACATCTTAGGATTTTTAAGGAGAGAACTTTTTCAAAATAGAAAAATCTCTAAGTTTTTCTTGCCTTGTCGATTTTATCGAAACCACCCCTCAATATGATCGACCTGCTCTGTCGATGTCCTCAATACCTTAACGAAATTATCGATAAGAGGACCAAAAGTGTCCAGCAACTAAATATTCATCTGGATGGATTTATCGATGTATCGATACACATATCAATATCATCGATAAAAGCACTAAATAGGTCCAGCAACTTCACAACATATATGGAAGAATTATGGATGTATCGATACATCTATCGATATCATCGATATTCAAATCTCGAGTCCATCGAGAGTGGCTCGATAAGATCGACAGATAGTTTTCCGGTGCCCCTATTTTTTTAATAAAAATCTAAAAATCCTTCGATATATCGATGCTCTTCCGATATGATCTGAATTCAAATATCGATAACATCGGAAGTCCATCGATGATATCGATCAAGGGCGTGCAATTCTTACAACGGATATTTCGTTGTTTTTTAACTATGATCGGGGGCCCTTCGATAGAATAGATATTCAAATATCGATGATATCGGCAGCAGGTCGATTGCATCGAACATGACATAATTGATCCAGTAGATCCATCTGCTCCAAATCATGAAAATATGCTCAGATTATCATGATGCATCGACTTTGATCTCGATATCATCGATCTCGATATCTCGAATTCAAATTCAGATGTCTCGACGGTTCCCCGATCGTTCATGAAACCTGAAATATTTCAAAGTCAAGTCTCTCTCATTTTTATAGTGTTGATGGATCGAACCTGTCATCGATGGAATCGGAGTTCGAAATCCAATGACATCGACAATAGTTTCGATTCATCGACCAATTGGCAAAGAGTTTAAAAAGCGTATGACATCGACTCCGAGTCATCGAGCAAACCATCGATGCTATCGAGAGTATACGCTCGATGATATCGAACTCTGTCATAAATGTGGCCGTTTTATATTCGTTGGAACTTTTTGTCTATATATAGAGGACTTTTCTTTTGTTTGTGAGAGAAAGTAGAGAGAGCTTTTTGTGTGTTTCAACTTACATCTTATATCTAAGCCCTTTCTCTCAAGGGAGTTCATCCTCCAATCCACCCTCACCATTGACATTCATAGAGTGGATTGGGGAATGAACTTCTGCATTCAAGGATCCTCCATCTACTACCTTAATGGCAAATCATTAATCTGGGATGCCTTGATTGCATAAGATTGGAGCTACTCTATCTTCCTAATAGGAAAATCTTTAGAGAGTAGGATTCCATCTTCACCTTGACCCAACCCTAAGCCTAGTCTTGGTATATCTTTTCTGTTGCGGATCAAGGGAGCAAAAGACTCTTCATCAACAAGGAGGAGGAGATCTTCGACATTGTGCTTAACGGGACTCATCAACTTATCTGTAAGTATCTAGAGTCTAAGAGAACACTTGTGATCATTCCTTTGTAGGATTGGATCTTAAGTGGTTGTCGCCCTTTGAAGCCCTTGTAGGAAGTCTCCGGCGGGAGTGTACGTAGTGAGTGCGTTGTGTGGACCCTTGCTCTATGGAGAGCATAAACATCTGGTTAAGAGTGAACCAGTAAAACTCTGGGTTTGAGGTAAACCGTGTAAAACCTCTGGTGGGTGCATTGTGTGGACCCTTGCTCTATGGAGAGCATAAACATCTAGTTAAGAGTGAACCAGTAAAACTCTGGGTTTGAGGTGAACCGTGTAAAACCTCCTTAGTGAAATCCGGTGCACTCAAGGGTTGAGTGTGGATGCCGGGAGTGGAGTAGACACGTTGCCGAACCACTATAAAAATGACTGTGTTTGAGATTGATTTTTGATTGTGTGATTTGCTTTAATACTTTCGTATCTAAATATCTATGATCACACCTCACACACCTGCACAGTCATATCCTTCAAAAACTTGCTTGAATATTGTTTACTTCGTAAATAGTTTGTGATTGGATGCTCTACCTAGCTTGGAAGCTAGTAGAGTTACTTTTGAGTAATTTTGATAATTGCATATCTATAAGGATTAGTGAAATAGGATTTTAGAAACTTTAAAAGTCCTATTCACCCCCCTCTAGGACATATTTGGCATATTCCTACTTCAACAGATGCTGTCTTCACCGCCATTTCAATTAGTGTCAAAGCGGGTCTCTGTAACGCCCTGAAATCGGGGGTCGAGCATAAACTCAACTCCCGAGTTCCAGAACATCACTTATGCAACAAAATGAATGATGATTGAATGTTGACTGTATTCGTGCATTGAACATGAGTGAGATTAAGCCAAAACAGCATATCATACCCCAGAGACAGTTAAATTTGCAAGCGGAAGACTGTGATAGATAGATAAAATATATAAACTATGATGAGTCTCCAGAGTGTGATAACATTACCAGGTTAAATAATTACAAGTACAGTTCTGAAATATACCAAATGTGAGGAAGTATAATGTCTCCTATCCCAAGTACCGTAGCCCCGTCAATACAATACCAGGTCTTCATAGACCTGTCAGAGATTACATGTAGGAGAACTCCTCCTCAACATCATAGTAGTAGTTCGGCTCTGCTTCATAAGCATCGCCAGCACCTGAAACTCAACAAATCTGGTTGGTGTTGCAAACACCGTCCCGTAACGTGGGAGTGAGTGATCAACTCAATGGAACAATAAAGCATAGGTTAACATGTTATCAATTCAATCAAGCATTAATGATAAAGCAGTACAATCAACAAGTTTAGCTACTCTTATTAAATGCAAGTATGAAATGACATGATGATGTATGCCCTTGCCAACCACCCTCATACGACATCATCTTACGTTCGCGAATGCATACCTCCCTCAGTGTTCCACATCTACTAGGCACATGCGGTGCGATGATGAGCATGATTACCGAGTTATTATTAGTCCATTTCAAACAGTAGTATTGGGAAACTAAGGTACCTCCCTTGTATCATTCCCAAACATGATCCATTCTAGGGTCGTCAGTCCTAGTTTATCTCATACGATATTATGGTTTGAGAGGCATAACGAAGGCATCACAAAGGGCTCGTCACCCGTCAGCACGGATACAGATCTCACCGTATGCGGCTCAATTGCTGGCCGTCAGCTCAAATACAGGTCTCACCGTACTCGGCACAATCGCTGGCCGTCAGCTCGAATACAGGTCTCACCGTAATCGGCTCAACTCATACTCTAGTTGTTGTGAAGGGCTCGTCGCCAATCACAGACCTCGGAGTATACTCGAAGATACTACAGAGGACTCGTCGCCCGTCAGCACGAGTACAGGTCTCACCGTACTCGGCTCTCGCCGTAAGTATCGATAGCTCGAATACAGTGTCCCATACCACCGTATTCGGCACATGAGTTTGGTTGCTCAATGGTCACTACGGGGAGGCACGTGGCCCCAGCGTAGGCCGACAGCTCGACCACGGTGTCCCATACCACCATGCCCGGCTCATGAGTCTTAACAGATCGAGGTACCATGGTTAAAAGGGATTTCACTGATAAGTTTGGTACCTTAGGTTCAAGCAGTAGCGTCCAAACATGGTGAACATACATTAGACAGATCGGGTTACTTGACGAGCTCGGCTAGCTCGAGTGCACAACAAGTTAAACGATATGAAGCGCATAAGTACTTCGTGTGGCCAACCACTATCGTCAACCGAAGTACGACTCGGGTTCGTCGAACACATCTCACGTGGCAAATGAATCACAGCCACGAATTCAATTCTGGTACCGATTGTCTGGACTATAATCATAGCTCCAAACACAATCAATTGCAGATAGATAAAGCAGTAATGGATCAAGATTCAACTCATACAATTAAAGTCTGGTATTATCCGTTTAGGGCTGCCAGGGCTGTTGCACGCACTCGTTGCTCCACTCCCCCATCACCCATGACGGATCATACAACGTAAATATAAATTTAAACTTATGCATTACATAGTTAAAATCATAAAGCAGTTGAGCATGTTATGAAGCACAACACAAGCACGAGTTTGTACATGTTCAATTCCTAATCACACAACTATCCAAGGAAATCATACACATAGTTAAAAGAGGTTGAGAATCATATCTCAACACCCTTATACATCACAATTTGCTAACTACTACTACTCGTTCAGACATTTCAAGAAACACTTAAACAAACATACATCAACATACATGACATATGTCGATCACACAGGCATTAGGCCAAATCCTTTCACTAGGGAGTTGCCCCAATCATAACACGCGTACACCCACGACGGATAGTCATGGCAAGCAGGAATTCAAGTTCCATATTCATTCAGTCATTTCCACAAACACTTGGGCCACACATTTTAGCATATATAGTGTATATTGGCCGTGGCGTGATTGAGGGCAAATCCTTTCGTCAAAGGGGTATCGCCAATACAACAATCATAAATCCATGACACTTAGTCATGACGAACACGAATGAGAATTCTATACTCATTCAGTCATGTTCACAAACACTTAGAATACACTATTACAACATACGTGGTGTATGTTAGCAAAACATGTATTAGGGCTATCCTTTAGCCAAGCGAGTATTTTATCCATGTATAATATATTACTATAACAAATAATCATCATAAATACATCTCCAAAATTTATACATATACAGTATTTTCTATAATACGCAATTTCAACATACATAGTGCATATAAGTAAAACATGTATTTAGGCGAATCCTTTTGCCAAATAAGTATTTTATCCATATATCGTATATCCATATAACAAATAAACATGTCAACACATTTCCAAAAAATATACATATACCGTACTTTCTACAAATACCTAGAGTATGTAGAATTCCATATTTTTCATCTTTAATCAAAACGGAAAACAGACAACACTTTGTACATGTGCAATTGCATGCAGATCATGAATCTATCATTATCTGACATTGAAAGAATTGAAAACCATAACCTATACACCTAAAGTCTGCACTTTTTGTTGTAGAATCGTAACGGAGTCGATAGGTTTGCTAAGCTTCCGTATTCGGCAGTTTGGCAACCTATAGAACGAAATAGGTTAGCTATTTCACAACCTACAACTGTCTAAACCCCAAAACAGATTAGGGTTAGGATTTCTTACCTAGAAATGACGCCGAAAACGCTGGGAAAGCGATGAGAATCAGGCGGTGGAGCCCGATAGCAGCAGGGTAGAGCGGCGGGGAGATCTTCCCACAACTCCCACACTTTCTCTTTCTTTTCCCTCTCTCAAATCTCAAATTCGTATGGCTGTTATGAGAGAGGGTTTAAGGTCCTTATATAGTCTCAAACTTCACCGAAATAGACTTATGTTCAAAGTATACTTACATTATAATCAAATTGGCATTGTTTCAGCTCAAAAGAGGGTTTCTGGCGGCCCTCCTTGAGCCAAAGGTCGGACTTAAGCTCACTAACGCTGGATCTATGTTCTATTAAGTTTTCATTTCAGTGGGATTTTCAGATCATGTGTGGCAGACCAGTTTCAGTTCAACGATCAGCGGATCTTGATCGGACATTCCGAGTACATGTAAATGTTTATGAAATTTCTCCTGATCCGAGGGTGTAATTTGGTCTGATTCTGACGGTCTGGTTGCTTAATACTGATCCGCAAGCGAGTGGTGTCAGATTACTATTCAAGATATTTTATTTTGAATTAATTTCACATTTCTCACACTCTTCACTCCGAGCTCAAGCGAATAGCGCTGGGACATTATCTAGATTTGATTTCCGAGATGGTTGTCAAGCCCAGCGAGGCGGTCCTAGTTCCTTAACTTCTTGTTAATCGAACTTCCGACGTGCGGTCCAGATCCGATACGGAGTTTCGAGATGCTCCCGA
This sequence comes from Magnolia officinalis, assembly GCA_021015155.1. Taxonomy (NCBI): domain Eukaryota; kingdom Viridiplantae; phylum Streptophyta; class Magnoliopsida; order Magnoliales; family Magnoliaceae; genus Magnolia; species Magnolia officinalis. The sequence continues at coordinate 10,084 of JAJHSJ010000165.1, forward strand.
GAGCAGCTGGGTAATGAGATTGATCCTAGATTTTAGGGTAACCTAGCGTCAATGATTCTACAAGTTTTGGGTCTTGCAGATCGTATTTAAAGTGATTGGTGCTAATTTCACAGGCACTCTAGTTTAACACTAGCTAAATCTCACTTAATTTCTAAAGGGTTTAGTCCTGTAAGATTTCTGTCTGAGGTGGTACCTGGGCCTTTGTAGTTTGTATATAAAGTGATCCAAGGTATACTACTTAGCTAGTTTAAGATAGTGTCTATGGTGAAAGTACTTAGAAAATTTAAGGAACAAGGTGGTGAAGGGTAGGATTTGTGAAGGAAATGGGTTTAGGAGAAATTTTAGACTGTGGGATTGAGTTTTGACAAGTTGATAAGGTCTTAGGATCGACCCATTGCCTAAGGACGTCTAATCCCAGGTTGGCAAAAATCCGGGATGTTACAATCTACCCCCCTTAAAACAAAATTTCGTCCCCGAAATTGGCTAAGGGTAATAAGGGAAGATTTCTATTATTTCACTTGCCTAAGACTTATTGATTCCAAGTTTCTACGCGTGGTAGGGTATATACCAGCTGGTTCATTTTAGTTTACCCCCCTTAAAACTTATTTCTCTATCCATTTCTCATACCCTGATGGTTTGCTACAATTTATTTCTGTACCTATTTGGAGTCTTGACGACAATTCCCAGCAATTTAGAGTAAGATAGTTGTTCTCAATGTTTGACCAACACGGAGAGACGTTTGTAGTGGGCTTGATCCCGATACATTGATCATCTACCTTGCCAGGGTAGAAGGCTCATCGTATCCCTCCCTAATCCTGATGGATCCTGGTCTTCTGCTCGGCTAAGCAGTGAGTCCGTTGGTAGTCGCCCAGAATTGAGAATTGGGTCAAGCCGCGAATGCTTCGCAGTTGTATATTTCAGTAACTTCGTAGTCCGATCACTCTCTAAGAGTAGGGAATGTCCATCATTGAAAGGCTCAAATTGTTTATTCTAAGGTTGCCCTTTAGGTCTTAGTCTAAGAGAGTCCTCGATATTATCTATGTCCAAGGAAAGGGTGAATCAAATCTTACTAAATCATCCTAAAACGGTTTCTCATAGTAGAACTTACTAGGGCTTCTATAATGTTTGTATTCATCGAGCACCGTTTCGATCCTGGGCCAGTGGGGTAGGGTCCACCATATTTCCGCTACGCCACCCAGATCAAAGAGGTGTAATTTAAGACCTATCCTTGACATGAAATGGGAAATACATTGGTCTGCCTTTCATCGACGATGTGTACTATGGCATTGATACCTATGGGTATCGAGAGGAGCTAAAAAATGATGGGTAATGTGGTTTATGTCAGGGGCAGGTGTGAGTTTGAGGCAAGATGCCTAATTCTACCAAGGGGTTTTGTCGCGGTCCAGACTTATCCTATTTAATGATGTCTGGCTTAACAGGCAGGCTATCTTTCTACGTTCATAAGAACAATATGTATGCCGACGTGGCATGCGATTTGAGACCTAATTCCTAACTAATTGTTGCCCATTTGGGTAATTCCTTGGGGCCTAAAAGAAAATCTCTATTGGTTATATGTTCTTAACACTTCTCGAAGACGAAGTTATAAACTTTTAGTTGTAAGTGGTCGGGCCAACACGGAAGGAATGTTGTGTAGTGGGTCTGAGTCGGATACATGGACCTCCTGCCTAGCTAGAACAGAAAGTTGCCATATCATTTCTTAATCCTAGTCGATCCCGACCTTCTGCTTGATCAGAGCATAGGGTTCATTGGTCACTACCAGGATTGAGAATTCAATTCAAACCGCGAATACCTCGCTTATATGTAGTTTCTCTACTCCGTGTTCCCGATTGTACTAAGTCCTTGAGAAGGAAATTCTAAGGGATGTATTGATTGGACCTAACATTGAATCCAAGCGATATATAGGTTTTCTCTAATCGTGAATAGTTTCTACGTCAAACAAGCTCCCTAAGAGTTACTAAGGAAGCCTAAAGTATTAAGGGGATTCAACAACGGAACGGGGTCTCGCTCCAACCTATTCAAGCCAACTAACTACGTCTATCACTCAATTATCTTAGAATTGTTAGTCGTTTACATTTCTTAGTCTAATCAGCAGCCTAGGCTCAACTTATGAGCAGTGGTAATCCACTAGTTGTAATCTAAAGTCTATGCTTATACACCAGATGATTTTATACCCTTTCTAAATAAAGAAATTGTTTTATCGCCTAGGGTCAAAGTTGTCTGATTGGAATTGGGTTGCCGGAACTCGAATTTAACTACGCACGAGCATTTCACACATGTTCATACTAGCTAAGAAGATCCTGGGGTTTACATTATTAATTTGTTGGATTTCCTATACGGTCAGGTCTGTCAAAAACTAGGAGTACCGCCCTAGGTCCAAAACTCTAAGGGTCATATTTGTCAAATAACCATTTACTCTAAAAGCTTAAGCTATCAGAGTGTGGTGGGTTAATGTATATCAAGGGACTTTATCACTTCAACACTATTTGGCAAGTGGTCTTAAGTTGTATTGAATGGGACCGCATTACTAATCCTACCTCGGATTGGGAGTGACATGGTTGGTAGGAGGGTGGGTGGGGATCAAATTATTGGTATAGGCTTTGGAAAATGAGCATCGTGTCGGAAAGTGTGAGATGGGATTTCCAAATCCCAGGAATCGGAATTTCTAAGTGTTATTTGAAAGGAAATCTCAGAATTTACTTTTAATTACATACATTTTAAACATGGTGTTGGAAAACATGGGATACAACCAATCTAGGGACAATACTTTACACATACATTTATTATTTCTTTTTACAATTTCATCCACCTAATCTCACTTAATGTAGTTGGCCGAACGGGCCCAAAAGGGTGAAAAGGGGCTGGAGTTGCTGACTCTTCACGAGTTTGGGTATCAACAGGGTTTGTGGAGGCCCCACTGACAGGGAATGAAGAAGGAAAATGAGAAGATGGAGTGGGGTAGGGGGTGTGCACGAATTTGGGATGAAATGGAAGGTGTAGGGGCTGTCATCTTTGATACTCCACGGACGACAGTCCCAACAGGTGTTGAAGAGACACAAAGGACAAGGAATGAAGAAGGAACAAGGGAGGAATGGGATGGGTTAGGCAGTTACACGGTTTTGAGCTCCAAATGGGGGATGTGAGAGCTCAACGTGAAAGAAAAGGGGTAGGGTAGGTGGTTGGGGTTGCTGTGATCGATGGAAATGCGTGAATCATGGCCGAATATGGTGGATTGAAAGATTGGAGGAAGGATTTGAGGGAGAAAAAATCGAAAATGGAAGGGGAGGGCGTTTGGAAGGAAAGATGTGAGAGAGAGGGGGGCTCCAGCCCTAAAAATCGTAAACCCCCACACTATTCGCACCCACCACACGCTTAGGGAGGTCGGGCCGACCATTCCCAGGCCCGGCCCAACACCAGCCGAGCCACTCGACCACGGTCGACCGCGGTGACCGTGGTTCCACCGCGGTCCGCCTTGGCCGGCGCCGCGCCGCCGTGGTGGGGCTGTGTTCTCCACAATCCCAAGGTGCCAAATGCACCCTGAGCCCACTTGTTTCACCCCCGGATTGACGCGTGTGGCCCCCGACTCCATTTCGAGTCGTTTCGGGTCAAATCGGACGTAACTTGCAATCCGGAATGAGTTATCTGACGTAAAATATATGAATTTGGGGTAGAACGAGCTAATGAAGCCAACCAACCCTGCTATGCTGGGTTGCGCTGCCCGGAATTGCGAGAAAACCCTCCGATTGACAGTGATTTCCCCGTTTCAATTTCGTTTTGCTAAAAATGGTAGTTTTAATTTAATTACTCTTCATCGCTCGAGCTTTAGGAGTTACGTCCATTGTGAAAAGGGCTTGGAATAATTAGGAGAACGGTTTGGTGAAGCCAAATAGAACACTTACTATTTTTGGCCGAAAACCTTACGCACTAATAGACATCACGACCTTATAGTAAGTCGCGAATTCTAGGAGTTTTAGTTGTAGTTTGTTTCTGATTTCATTCTCATTACTTGGTATCCCTATTTAAAGGGTTGTGAACTCATTTTCCTTTTGTCATTCATTAATCAACTTTGAATTTATTAGAATTTATTTCTACTTTCTGCTTTCCTTTCCTTGTAGATTCGAGAAGTCTCTGTGAGGAGTCCAGAGAAGCTCCGAGGATTCGGAGTAGTTATCATCATCACGCTTATCCCGTATTCTACCGATTGTCAACGGTTGGGGTGAGGTGGTTTGTAATCTAGACTCATTAATAGACGGCCTAGGAATGTTTTTAAGGTCGACCCGTGCGACCATGGTTGAATACAGACTCGATTTCGGCGTTCGTTTTCAGTGAACTAGCCGTTGGACGGAACAGGGATGCCTAAGACTGTTTCTTACATTCCGTCGCTCCCTCCTAAGTCAGAGTGCTTCAGAGTGCGTCGTGTGACCATAACCCAGGTCCGGTTTAATCCAAATCATGCTCTGATACCATCTTGTAACGCCCTGAAAATTGGGGGTCGAGCATAAACTCAACTCCCGAGTTCCAAAACATCACTTATGCAACAAAATGAATGATGATTGAATGTTGACTGTATTCGTGCATTGAACATGAGTGAGATTAAGCCAAAACAGCATATCATACTCCAGAGACAGTTAAATTTGCAAGCGGAAGACTGTGATAGATAGATAAAATATATAAACTATGATGAGTCTCCAGAGTGTGATAACATTACCAGGTTAAATAATTACAAGTACAGTTCTAAAATATACCAAATGTGAGGAAGTGTAATGTCTCCTATCCCAAGTACCGTAGCCCCGTCAATACAATACCAAGTCTTCATAGACCTGTCAGAGATTGAAAAGGCTAAGCTATATGTCCTAGAGGGGGGGGGGGTGAATAGGACTATGCCAAATTTAAAATAAAATCAGCTGAAATAAAGTAAACCAATAGCCTTACAATTATGAATCAATTCACAATGCTAAATTTAAATCACCTTGATAAATAAGTATTGAGAGATTGATACAAATTCAGTTCTAAGAACAACCTTACACCATAATAAACAAGGGCTTATGGTAGGACAACCTTATTTCTAGAACATCTTTTGGATCAAGGACTCAATTTTAATAGAAGTAAATGAAATAGCAAGGAATTGAAATTAAATGCAGAAGTATAGATCTAAATTATTACAACAATCCCCACACTTGCTTGAAATGTAAATAGTTACAACATTCACATCCACTTGTACATTCCACACAATTGAATGATAAAAGATATGAAAATTAAGCAAGCATTCAATCCACAAGACAAAGAGTTATAGTGGTTCGTCTGTGTGTACACCAACTGTCTTTCAACAGCCACACATAAAGCTACTCCACTCCTAATATCCTCACACAGGGGATATTAGTGTTCACCATCAAATAGGTTTTCACAGGTTCACCAAAAACCTTTACAATTGTGTCTTTTTCACTTGGGCTTACACAATTCAAAAACCCCTTTTTCTGAGTTTTCTGGCTCTCCTCAGATAACCAATACAATGAGATTTTTCTGGCTTAACCTCAAACAAAACCAATACAATGAGATTTTTCTGGCTTAACCTCAAACAAAACCAAAAGTAAATAAATTTTACAGAATTGTAAAATACCTGGATTTCTCCTTTTCGTAGCAGCCCGGTAGAACCAATCGGAGTAGATGATTGAATGTCAAAGTTCAATTTCCAATACTCACATTCATATGGTTCTAAATTCTAATTGATTTTAGATTTTAACTAGTTGGGCGTAGCTATATTTGATTTTGATTCCAAGAAGAAGGAATAAGATAATTCCTCTTTTCAAAAAAAAGATTGGAATACAGAAACAAAATCAAATTAAATAAGCTAGCAAAAAGGAATATTAAATAAGCACAATGTAGCTTAAATTAAACACAGACTTATCTCAGAGTGATCACTTGAAATTTCTTGAATTGAATCGAGTTGAAGTATCAAAACTCTGAATTTCGTGTTCAATTTATAGAAGAAAAAATCGCTCCTACGACTGGTCTTAGAAACCTTCGACTGGTCGTAGCTCTAACAGATATTTGAAATATTGAGCGCGATCTTTAAAAGTCGTTCCACGACTGGTCGTGAGAAGCCTACGACTGGTCGTGGGTCACCTACGACTGGTCGTAGATCTCTACGACTGGTCGTAGGACCATAGATTACGTTGCTAGACTTTGAGTCGTAGCTCTACGACTGGTCTTGGACGAGTCGAAGCCACACCTACGACCGGTCGAAGGACCTCCAGGACTGGTCGTGGGTGTACCAAAAATTCTGAAAAATCTTCAACAACTTAGGACTGGTCGTGGAATTTCTTGGACTAGTCGAACCAATGCTAGGACTGGTCGAACAAGAGCTAGGACTGGTCTTAGAATAGACCAAACTTATGTAAAATAAACATTTGATTTATGTATCCAAAGTGACCTACTTAAAGGGTCAACCTAAGGTCATTCAAACCTGAACCATGTCGTATGGACATTGAACTTCAACCATTCAACGAATGTAGATTATTTTTGAACCATATCAGGCTTGAGATCTTGAACTTGTTGTAGCTTTAAACTTGAGATCTTCATCAGCATAAAACTACTTCATGTGTTGCTTATTAGTCTTGAAGTCATTTCTTGAGTTGTTTCTTAAGACTTGAACTTCAACATTGTAGCTTCTTGAACTTCAATAATGTAGCTTCTTGAGACTTCAACATTGTAGCTTCTTGAACTTCAATAATGTCATGAAGTGTTTATGCAGTGTCTTGAATACATATAAATCACCATTCAAGCACAAGACACAGATAGATGTTTTGACACATCAAAATTTGACAACCAAAGGAGCATGAGACCATAGCACTTACATCTCCCCCTTTGTCAAATTTGTGACAAAACACCCAAATAATAATACTTCCAATAGAAATAAGAGAAGTACAGGCACAACAAGTTCAAAATAGAGAAGCATGCACAGTTATATAGATATGATAAGTAATAACTAGCATCATTCTCCCATAACTACCCCTGAGAAGCTTAACTCCCCCTGAGTAATAGGTGCACATCATAATCATTAAATTCAAATAAAGCCAAAGCCTCCCAAAACTTCTCCCCCTTTTTGACACAAAATGACAAAGGAAGAAGAGCAACAATGATAATGAAAATAGGAGTTGATTCAAGAGAGCATAGTGCATAATTCAAAAGGTCAGTAAGCATGTAAAGTTCAGACTTAAAAAAAATTTATTACAGACCCATCAAAAATTCAGTCAGAACCAGAAGAGGGAGCAGGATTAGATGGATCAATTTTGTGTAAACCCCTAGCAACCCGCCTCATATATTTGCGTAAATAAGAAAATTGCGTGTCTTGGATAACACGAATTTGAGCCACCTGCTCTTGAAGGGAATTCAATCTCTCATCAAAATCAGAAGGCTGAAAATCAGGATCATCAGCCGAGTCTGACTCAAGTTCTTCAAATAAATCATCCATATTCACGTCTTCAGGAAGATCACCAGCTTGATCTGCATTTCCTGCTTCAGCACCACTGCTACCAGCATCCACTTGGCCATCAGCCAATTCTAAATTCATCTTGTTAATATTGGAATTATTAAAAGGGAGATGATGGATGGGTTTTTCTCTAGCAGGCATAGCCACGAGCATATGATTTGCCAGCATAGTCAACAAATAACCAAAGGGAATATCACTATGTCCTGGATGGTGACGAGACAAAATAATGGAATGACAAATTAAAGAAGGTAGACATATTTTTGCACCAGAGATGACAGAATGCAAAACACGAACCATGAAAGCAGTGAGTTCGGTTTTATTACCAGAACGTGGATAAAGATTTGAGATGAAAATCCTATGAAGTACTCTGTGTCTGGGTAACAAGTACCTTGAGGGAAGTGCATGACCTTTATGAGTCCAGTGAACATCCAAATTACATAAATCTCTAGTAAGCATTTTTCGTTCAGATTCTGAGAATCTGTCATGTAAAATATGAATTGAATGCCCTCATCATTGACAGGTATTTCCATAATGTGAGCAATCAAATGTCGATCCACTGAAAATAATCCTTCTTGAGTATCAATTTAAAAGTTAAATTCTCAAGAGAAAAATCACAGATACATGCAAACATGGATTGAGCAATGGACTGGTATGCAGCTCCACCCCAATGTAAGATGTTATCCCATCCCACAGATTCCAACAGAGGAAGGATACCAAATGAAGCAATGTGATTAACATTAACAGGACGCTCAATAATAATATTGCGCATATGCAAATCCCGAGCATTAGAAGGATCATTTTCGGGAGAGCGAAGATGACGTTGTGCAATAGATGCTGATCTAGATGAAGAGGGACCTCGTGTAGTTTTCTTTTTACCTCTAGCATCCATTTTCAAAGGAGGACTCAAGGAAACATAAAGATGCAAGATAGAAGAAATGGGGTTTTGATAGAACAGATTTTTCAAGATAAAACCCTAAACTTGCAATGAACGACCAAATAGATTCTACAAGAATGAGATTTGAAACACCAATAACAAGAATCTACAAGAAAATTGTAAAAGAACCACTAACCTTGAAGTACCATGAAGGTGGGTTCGACCGGTCGAAGCTAGGACCGTTGGAGAGTAAAAAGGAAATGAAGAAGAAGAGTCAAATTCCCAAAATAAAGTGAAATCACGAGTTTCACGACCGGTCGTGTAAGTGTTCGACTGGTCGTATCATGACCGGTCGTGTACACTCACGACTGGTCGAGTACCGACTCAAAATTTGTAATTTTTTCAAATAATTTTCAAATTTAAGCAAATAAAACATCAAACTTATGTACATTATGATACACCAAATCATGCAAATTCAATTTAAATTGCACATACCGAGATCAAACTTTAATTTATTAAACCTGCTTTTGTCGAGCGGTTTAGTGAAAATGTCCGCAAGTTGAGTCTCGGTTGGAATGTAATCCAAATATATTAATTTTTCTTCCACTAATTCACGAATGTAATGAAATCTAATGTCAATATGCTTAGTACGTGAATGCTGAACTGGATTTTTAGAGATATTTATTGCACTGGAATTATCACAAAATAAAATCATAGAATCCTGAGTAATTCATAATCGCTTAACATACGTTTCATCCAAACAAGTTGAGTACATGCATTTCCAGCAGCAATGTATTCAGCCTCAGCTGTTGATAGCGATATAGAACTTTGCTTCTTGCTAAACCAAGAAACAAGACAATTTCCAATGTAGAAACAACCACCACTGGTTGATTTCCTATCATCAATGTTTCCAGCCCAGTCAGCATCTGAGTACCCGGCTAATTGAACACTAGTCTCATGTGGATACCAGAGACCCAGTTTAGCAGAACTTGCGACATATCGCATAATCCGCTTAACAGCAGTTAAGTGAGATTCTTTAGGATTTGATTGATAACGAGCACAAATACCAACACTCAAAGCGATATCTGGTCTACTAGCAGTCAAATAAAGCAAACTACCAATCAAACTACGATACAATTTAGGATCCACATCATTACCTGTAGAGTCTTTTGAGAGTCTCAAAGTTGTACTCATAGGAGTATCAAAATTTTTACCTTTCTCAAATCCAAATTTCTTAATTAAATTCAGAGCATATTTGGTTTGAGAGATAAAAATTCCATCAGGTTGTTGTTTTACTTGCAACCCTAGGAAATAGTTTAATTCTCCAACCATGCTCATTTCGAATTTAGACTTCATCAAATCTGCAAACTCAACAGTCATGTTAGTACAGGTTGATCCATAAATAATATCGTCAACATATATTTGAACCATTAGAATATCATCGTTATGTTTCTTAACAAAGAGCGTCTTATCAACACATCCCATCTGAAAATTATGACTCAGTAAAAACTTAGTCAGTTTTTCGTACCATGCTCTGGGAGCTTGTTTCAGACCATAAAGAGCCTTCTTAAGACGATACACATGATCAGTAAATTTAGGATCTTCAAACCCTATAGGTTGTTCAACATATACATCTTCATGTAAATCACCATTCAGAAAGGCACTCTTTACATCCATTTGGTAAATTTTAATCTTCCTAAAATAAGCAATGGATATAAAAAGTCTGATTGATTCAAGTGAGCTACAGGGGCAAATGTTTTATTATAGTCAATACCTTCAATTTGTGTATACCCCTGTACAACTAGTCTTGCTTTATTTCGAATAATATTTCCAAGTTCATCAGATTTGTTTTTGAAAATCCATTTTGTTCCAATAATATGTTTATCTTTAGGTCTAGGAACAAGGTACCAGACATCATTTCTGACAAACTGATTAAGTTCTTCTTGCATCGCAAGAATCCAGTTTTCATCCGAAAGTGCTTCTTTTACGTTAACCGGTTTAATCTGGGATGTAAAGCATACGTAGTTACATATGTCCTCTAATTGGCTACGAGTGCGCACACCAGTGAGAGGGTTTCCAAGTATTTGAGAAGTTGGATGATCTTTAACAGTCCTTAATTCAGAATTAGTTTCACTTGATGAAGTTTCTTGTTTTTCAAGTATAAGAACTTCATCATTATCTGAACTAGGACAAGTGTATTCAAAAGATCGTCAATCACAACATTTATTGACTCTTGAATCACACCGGTCCTGTTGTTCAGAACACGATATGCACGACTGTTTAAAGAATATCCTAAAAAGATCCCTTCATCACTTTTAGTGTCGAACTTTCCCAAATTTTCACGGTCACGCAAAATATAGCACTTGCTGCCAAAAACTCGAAAGTATTTGACAGAAGGTTTTTTCTCAAACCACATTTCATAAGCCGTTTTATTATTAGATTTACAAATATAAACACGGTTAATAATGTAGCAGGCTGTATTCACTGCTTCAGCCCAGAGATTCCTAGGGAGCTTCATGCTATTTAACATAACATTTCCCATTTCTTGAAGCACTCTATTCTTCCTCTCGACAATTCCATTTTGTTGAGGAGTTTTAGGTGCAGAGAATTCATGCGATATTCCCTGATCGCTACAGAATTTCTCAAAACTGCTATTTTCGAATTCGGATCCATGATCACTACGGATCTTGTTGACTTGAGAACATTTTTCAGTTTGAATCCGTTTTATAATTTTTTTCACTTCATCAAGGGTTTTTGATTTGTCTCTCAAGAATGAAACCCAAGTGTATCTTGTATAATCATCTACAATAACTAAGATGTACTTTTTGCCACCACGACTTTCCGTTCTTGTTGGTCCTATAAGATCCATGTGGAGAAGCTCGAGTGGTCTTGTGGTGGTATTGGAGTTCACCTTTTTGTGAGAGCTCCTAGTTTGTTTACCATACTGGCATTCACCACAAATCTTGTCTACTTTTTGCATTTAGGTAGACCTCTAATTAGTTCACTTTTGCTCAATCTGTATAAATTTCGGTAGTGTACATGTCCAAGGCGTTTATGCCATAATTCTGTCTCATCGGTATGGACCATGTAGCACGTTTGTTTAGATGAGCTACCATTGCTTACTATATAGCAGTTTTCAGAAGTTCTGCGACCAGTTAATATTACAGAACCCTTTTCGTTTATAATTTCACAACCTTGATTAGAAAATTTAACATTATGGTTGTTATCGCATATTTGAGATATGCTCAACAGGTTGTGTTTTAAACCCTCAACATATAAAACATTTTTAAATAAGGGAAGGTTATAGAGTTGGACCGTACCTTTGCCAATTATCTTGCAGTTGCTACCATCACCAAATGTGACTGACCCATCAGTCATATCTTTAAGATCGGTGAATAGTGCCTTGTCGCCTGTCATATGTCTGGAGCATCCACTATCTAGGTACCATTTCGAATGGCTTGTAGCTTTGAAAGCAGTGTGAGCAACCAAACAGGCAACCTTAGGAACCCATTTTAGAACTGTTTTGGGTTTAGGAGAATAGTTGGTCTTCTTTTGTTTACAGTTGTAAGAGTGACCTACAGAGTTAGATTTTAATAGTTCCTTAAGTAAATCAACAATTTTTTCAGCTAGTGGGTTTCGAATCTGATTTTTGAAATTTATATAGCTGCTTTTGGGTTTTTGAAAAGTTTTTGTATTTTTAGAAAAAACTTGACTAGTACCTTTTCCTTTTGAGTTAGAAGTCTCTCCTTTCACAAAATTGGAAGGAGTATTCTTCTGTTTAGGAGATGTGTTTTTATCATAGCCTAACCCGGATCGATCGCCACATTTTCTTGATCCGGATAATAATTTTTCTAATTTTGGATCACCTTGGGCATATCTCCATGTGTCCTTCAAACTCAGAAGAGAAGATACTTCATTTTTAAGTTTCTCATTTTTAGATTTCAAATTTTCAATCAGGGAGGTTTTGAATTCCAGATCACACTTTGATTTTTCAAAACAATCTGAAATTTGAAAATTTTCTAAAACAAGGGTTTCAAAACATTCTTTGAGTTTAAAAAACTTTTCTTTTTGAAGTTTAAGTTTGACAGCAATTTTACAACTTTCCTTATATAAGGCATTGTAAGCATCTTGAAGATCTTCGTCATTTTCATGATCACTATCCAAATTTTCTTCACTTGTTGAATCATCGTGATCTGAAAAAGTAAACTTGGCTAGAGTCATAAGGGCCTTAAGTTCACTGCCCGACTCGGTTTCTGAATTTTCTGATTCAGAAGAGGCTTCAGAATCAGACGATTCATCCCAAGTAGCCAACATACCCTTCCTTTTGGATCTGTCCTTTTTAGGACATTTGTTTGCTAAATGCCCATATTCTTGACAGTTGTAACATTGACTATCTTTCAATGACTTCCAAGTTTTAGACTTAAGTTTAGAACGTTTCTTTTCATTTGCCTTTTGAAAGTCGACTCTTTTCTTACTTTTGAAAATCTTATAAAACTTTTTCGCCAAAAGGGCCATATCATCTTCAGACTTTTCTGAATCTGAATTTTCTTGAGTAATACTTTTAGATGACTTCAAAGCAATAGATTTACCTTTAGGAGCTTTAAAACTTAATTCATAGGTTTGTAAAGAACCAACTAATTCTTCTACCCTCATATTATCCGTATCACGAAGTTCCTGGATTGCGGTTACCTTAGAATTGAACCGTTCAGGAAGAGAGCGTAGTATTTTTGCACACACTTTACTTTCTGGGATCTTATCGCCAAGACCCCACATTGAGTTTACAATGTCATTCAATCTAGTGTAAAAGTCCATAAACATTTCATTTTTCCTCCATATGAATTTCTTCAAATTTAGTTGTGAGGAGTTGGACTTTAGATTTCTTGACAATTGATGTACCTTCGTGTGTCATTTCTAAAATATCCCAGGCTTGCTTTGCAGTATCACAGGATATGATTCTTTTGAACTCATCCGGTGATAGTGCGCAAGTGATTGCATTTAGTGCTTTAGCATTAGCACTACTCTCATTTTTCTGAAGTGTGGTCCATTGGAAATACGGTGTAATTTTCATAGATTTTGAACCATCAACTCCAGTTACTTCCATGATAGGAGGATTCCATTCAGTCACTGTGGCTTGCCACACACTTTCATCCATTGATTTGAGGAAGATCCTCATTCTGGCTTTCCAATAGGCATAGTTGGAGCCATCAAAGGGTGGAGGCCTAGTAACTGAAAGGCTATCAAAATTTGACATCTTTTTATATAGCTTAGATCGTTAGCTCAGGAAATAAATCCAAATAAAAAGCAACAAAAATGAGCTATTAGGCTTTGATACCACTTGAAAAGGCCAAGCTATATGTCCTAGAGGGGGGGAGGGGGGTGAATAGGACTATGCCAAATTTAAAATAAAATCAGCAGAAATAAAGTAAACCAATAGCCTTATAATTATGAATCAATTCACAATGCTAAATTTAAATCACCTTGATAAATAAGTATTGAGAGATTGATACAAATTCAGTTCTAAGGACAACCTTACACCATAATAAACAAGGGCTTATGGTAGGACAACCTTATTTCTAGAACATCTTTTGGATCAAGGACTCAATTTTAATAGAAGTAAATGAAATAGCAAGGAATTGAAATTAAATGCAGAAGTATAGATCTAAATTATTACAACAATCCCCACACTTGCTTGAAATGTAAATAGTTACAACATTCACATCCACTTGTACATTCCACACAATTGAATGATAAAAGATATGAAAATTAAGCAAGCATTCAATCCACAAGACAAAGAGTTATAGTGGTTCGCCTGTGTGTACACCAACTGTCTTTCAACAGCCACACATAAAGCTACTCCACTCCTAATATCCTCACACAGGGGATATTAGCGTTCACTATCAAATAGGTTTTCACAGGTTCACCAAAAACCTTTACAATTGTGTCTTTTTCACTTGGGCTTACACAATTCAAAAACCCCTCTTTTCTGAGTTTTCTGGCTCTCCTCAGATAACCAATACAATGAGATTTTTCTGGCTTAACCTCAAACAAAACCAATACAATGAGATTTTTCTAGCTTAACCTAAAACAAAACCAAAAGTAAATAAATTTTACAGAATTGTAAAATACCTAGATTTCTCCTTTCGTAGCAGCCCGGTAGAACCAATCGGAGTAGATGATTGAATGTCAAAGTTCAATTTCCAATACTCACATTCATATGGTTCTAAATTCTAATTGATTTTAGATTTTAACTAGTTGGGCGTAGCTATATTTGATTTTGATTCCAAGAAGAAGGAATAAGATAATTCCTCGTTTAAAAAAAAAAGATTGGAATACAGAAACAAAATCAAATTAAATAAGCTAGCAAAAAGGAATATTAAATAAGCACATTGTAGCTTAAATTAAACACAAACTTATCTCAGAGTGATCACTTGAAATTTCTTGAATTGAATCGAGTTGAAGTATCAAAACTCTGAATTTCGTGTTCAATTTATAGAAGCAAAAATCGCTCATACGACTGGTCTTAGAAACCTTCGACTGGTCGTAGCTCTAACAGATATTTGAAATATTGAGCGCGATCTTTGAAAGTCGTTCCACGACTAGTCGTGAGAAGCCTACGACTGGTCGTGGGTCACCTACGACTGGTCGTAGATCTCTACGACTGGTCGTACGACCATAGATTACGTTGCTGGACTTTGAGTCGTAGCTCTACGACTGGTCTTGGACGAGTCGAAGCCACACCTACGACCGGTCGAAGGACCTCCAGGACTGGTCGTGGGTGTACCAAAAAATTCTGAAAAATCTTCAACAACTTAGGACTAGTCGTGGAATTTCTTGGACTAGTCGAACCAATGCTAGGACTGGTCGAACAAGAGCTAGGACTGGTCTTAGAATAGACCAAAGTTATGTAAAATAAACATTTGATTTATGTATCCAAAGTGACCTACTTAAAGGGTCAACCTAAGGTCATTCAAACCTGAACCATGTCGTATGGACATTGAACTTCAACCATTCAACGAATGTAGATTATTTTTGAACCATATCAGGCTTGAGATCTTGAACTTGTTGTAGCTTTAAACTTGAGATCTTCATCAGCATAAAACTACTTCATGCGTTGCTTATTAGTCTTGAAGTCATTTCTTGAGTTGTTTCTTAAGACTTGAACTTCAACATTGTAGCTTTTTGAACTTCAATAATGTAGCTTCTTGAGACTTCAACATTGTAGCTTCTTGAACTTCAATAATGTCATGAAGTGTTTATGCAGTGTCTTGAATACATATAAATCACCATTCAAGCACAAGACACAGATAGATGTTTTGACACATCAAAATTTGACAACCAAAGGAGCATGAGACCATAGCACCTACAGAGATTACATGTAGGAGAACTCCTCCTCAACATCATAGTAGTAGTTCGGCTCTGCTTCATAAGCATCGCCAACACCTGAAACTCAATAAATCTGATTGGTGTTGCAAACACTGTCCCGTAACGTGGGAGTGAGTGATCAACTCAGTGGAACAATAAAGCATAGGTTAACATGTTATCAATTCAATCAAGTAGTAATGATAAAGCAGTACAATCAAACAAGTTTAGCTACTCTTATTAAATGCAAGTATGAAATGACATGATGATGTATGCCCTTGCCAAACCACCCTCATGCGACATCATCTTACGTTCGCGAATGCATACCTCCCTCAGTGCTCCACATCTACTAGGCACATGCGGTGCGATGATGAGCATGATTACCGAGTTATTATTAGTCCATTTCAAACAGTAGTTTTGGAAAACTAAGGTATCTCCCTTGTATCATTCCTAAACATGATCCATTCTAGGGCGTCAGTCCTAGTTTATCTCATACGATATTATGGTTTGAGAGGCATAGCGAATGCATCACAAAGGGCTCGTCACCCGTCAGCACGGATACAGATCTCACCGTATGCGGCTCAATTGCTGGCCGTCAGCTCGAATACAGGTCTCACCGTACTCGGCTTAATCGCTCGCCGTCAACTCGAATACAGGTCTCACCGTACTCGGCTTAACTCATACTCTAGTTGTTGTGAAGGGCTCGTCGCCAATCACAGACCTCGGAGTATACTCGAAGATACTACAGAGGACTCGTCGCTCGTCAGCACGAGTACAGGTCTCACCGTACTCGGCTCTCGCCGTAAGTATCGACAGCTCGAATACAGTGTCCCATACCACCGTATTCGGCTCACGAGTTTGGTTGCTCAATGGTCACTACGGGGAGGCACGTGGCCCTAGCGTAAGCCGACAGCTCGACCACGGTGTCCCATACCACCATGCCCGGCTCATGAGTCTTAACAGATCGAGGTACCATGGTTAAAAGGGATTTCACTGGTAAGTTTAGTACCCTAGGTTCAAGCAGTAGCGTCCAAACATGGTGAACATACATTAGACAGATCGGGTTACTTGACGAGCTCGGCTAGCTTGAGCGCACAACAAGTTAGATGATATGAAGCGCATAAGTACTTCGTGTGGCCAACCACTATCGTCAACCGAAGTACGACTCGAGTTCGTCGAACACATCTCACGTTGCAAATGAATCACAGCCACGAATTCAATTCTGGTACCGATTGTCTGGACTATAATCATAGCCCCAAACACAATCAATTGCAGATAGATAAAGCAGTAATGGATCAAGATTCAACTCATACAACTAAAGTCTGGTATTATCCGTTTAGGGCTGTCAGGGCTGTTGCACGCACTCGTTGCTCCACTCCCCCATCACCCATGATGGATCATACAACGTAAATATAAATTTAAACATATGCATTACATTGTTAAAATCATAAAGCAGTTGAGCATGTTATGAAGCACAACACAAGCATGAGTTTGTACATGTTCAATTCCTAATCACACAACTATCCAAGGAAATCATACACATAGTTAAAAGAGGTTGAGAATCATATCTCAACACCCTTATACATCACAATTTGCTAACTACTACTCGTTCAGACATTTCAAGAAACACTTAAACAAACATACATCAACATACATGACATATGTCGATCACACAGGCATTAGGCCAAATCCTTTCACTAGGGAGTTGCCCCAATCATAACACGCGTACACCCACGACGGATAGTCATGGCAAGGAGGAATTCAAGTTCCATATTCATTCAGTCATTTCCACAAACACTTGGGCCACACATTTTAGCATATATAGTGTATATTGGCCGTGGCGTGATTTAGGGCAAATCCTTTCGTCAAAGGGGTATCGCCAATACAATAATCATAAATCCATGACACTTAGTCATGACGAACACGAATGAGAATTCTATACTCATTCAGTCATGTTCACAAACACTTAGAATACACTATTACAACATACATGGTGTATGTTAGCAAAACATGTATTAGGGCTATCCTTTAGCCAAGGGAGTATTTTATCCATGTATAATATATTACTACAACAAATAATCATCATATATACATCTCCAAAATTTATACGTATACAGTATTTTCTAGAATACGCAATTTCAACATACATAGTGCATATAAGTAAAACATGTATTTAGGCGAATCCTTTTGCCAAATAAGTATTTTATCTATATATCGTATATCCATATAACAAATAAACATGTCAAACACATTTCCAAAAAATATACGTATACCGTACTTTCTACAAATACCTAGAGTATGTAGAATTCCATATTTTTCATCTTTAATCGAAACGGAAAACAGACAACACTTTATACATGTGCAATTGCATGCAGATCATGAATCTATCATTATCTGACATTGAAAGCGTTGAAAACCATAACCTATACACCTAAAGTCCGCACCTTTTATTGTAGAATCGTAACGGAGTCGATAGGTTTGCTAAGCTTCCGTATTCGGCAGTTTGGCAACCTATAGAACGAAATAGGTTAGCTATTTCATAACCTACAACTGTCTAAACCCCAAAATAGATTAGGGTTAGGGTTTCTTACCTAGAAATGATGCCGAAAACGCCGGGAAAGTAATGAGAATCAGGCGGTGGAGCCCAATAGCAGTAGGGTAGAGCGGCGGGGAGATCTTCCCACAACTCCCACACTTTCTCTTTCTTTTCCCTCTCTCAAATCTCAAATTCCTATGGCTGCCATGAGAGAGGGTTTAAGGTCCTTATATAGTTTCAAAATTCACTGAAATAGACTTATGTTCAAAGTATACTTACATTATAATCAAATCGGCATTGTTTCAGCTCAAAAGAGGGTTTCTGGCGGCCCTCCTTGAGCCAAAGGTCGGACTTAAGCTCACTAACGCTGGATCTACGTTCTATTAAGTTTTCATTTCAGTGGGATTTCCAGATCACGCGTGGCAGACCAGTTTCAGTTCAACGGTCAGCGGATCTCGATCGGAGATTCCGAGTACATGTAAATGTGTATGAAATTTCTCCTGATCCGAGGGTGTAATTTGGTCTAATTCTGGCGGTCTGGGTGCTTAATACTGATCCGCAAGCGAGTGGTGCCAGATTACTATTCAAGATATTTTATTTTGAATTAATTTCACATTTCTCACATTCTTCACTCCGAGCTCAAGCGAATAGCGCTGGGACATTATCTAGATTTGATTTCCGAGATGGTTGTCAAGCCCAGCGAGGCGGTCCTAGTTCCTTAACTTCTTGTTAATCGGACTTCCGACGTGCGGTCCAGATCCGATACGGAGTTTCGAGATGCTCCCGAGAGCAGCTGGGTAATGAGATTGATCCTAGATTTTAGGGTAACCTAGCGTCAATGATTCTACAAGTTTTGGGTCTTGCAGATCGTATTTAAAGTGATTGGTGCTAATTTCACAGGCACTCTAGTTTAACACTAGCTAAATCTCACTTAATTTCTAAAGGGTTTAGTCCTGTAAGATTTTTGTCTGAGGTGGTACCTGGGCCTTTGTAGTTTGTATATAAAGTGATCCAAGGTATACTACTTAGCTAGTTTAAGATAGTGTCTATGGTGAAAGTACTTAGAAAATTTAAGGAACAAGGTGGTGAAGGGTAGGATTTGTGAAGGAAATGGGTTTAGGAGAAATTTTAGACTGTGGGATTGAGTTTTGACAAGTTGATAAGGTCTTAGGATCGACCCATTGCCTAAGGATGTCTAATCCCAGGTTGGCAAAAATCCGGGATGTTACAGTCTCTCTTCAAGGGCTTCACCGCCTAGAGAGTGATCTTGACTAAAGTTGGGAATATGGCCAAAGGAGAGGGCTCATCAGTCACCAGGCCTCCAGTATTTGATGGTTACGGATTGAATCCGTAGCCTTTGCCCATTTTTCTGGTAGTGATACTGGAAGGCTCAGATGCACTACTTTCTGGGATCTTTGGATCATGATGTTTGGGATATAGTTGAGAATGGTTATGTGCCACCAACAGATCAAGTTGTACTAGACAGTGACACAACTATCACAGAACCCAAATCTAAAGAGATGTGGACGGCGTTCGACAAAGATAAACAGACTGCGGAAGTAAAAGCTATGAACGCCATCTACTGTACCGTGTCCCAAGATATTTTCAATCAAATAAGCATGTGTGGGACATCTAAAGAAGCATGAGATCTATTGGAAACAACCCATGAAGGCACAAGCACTGTGAAGAGGTCCAAACTTCAACTATTGACCTCACAGTTCGAAAATCTCATAATGGAAGAGCATGAGACATTTATGGATTTCTTTACCAAGCTAAATATCATCTGTAACTCCATGGGTGGATTGGGAGAAAAGGTTTCGGTTCCTAAAATCTGTAGAAAAAACTTGAGATCATTACCAGAACGATTTAATCCCAAGGTAACAACAATTGAGGAATGTAGGAACATAGATGAAATGAAAGTAGAAGAACTAGTAAGTTCCCTACAAACCTTTGAACTACACTTCACTCAAACTCCTAAATCCAAAACAACTGTCCTGAAAACTTCAAAGAAACAATTAAAAGAGGACAGTGGAAGTGAAAGAGAGGATGAAGATGAGGAAGTAGCCTTGCTGGCACAAAGATTCAGGAAGTTCTTTCAGAAGAACCGCGACCGTCCATCCAAGGGAAGAAAGGTGAACTATAAACCTTCCACAGACAAATTTGGTAAGAAAACCAATGAACCGCAATGCTATGCCTGCCATGAGTATGGACACCTGTCAACCGAATGCCTAAACAGAAAAACTAAGGGCAAGGCGATGGCCGCCACATGGGATGATACTGAAAAGTTAAATTCAAAATCTAGTGACTCGGACAACGATGGAGATTAGAAATCACTGAAAATTCTCATGGTCTCCACCACTCCAATCATTCCCACTGAATCTGAAAACGAGGAAGAACAATAAGCCACTGAATCATTTCCATCCGATAATGAGGAAACAAGGGAGGAAAAAGATGAACTACAAGACTCTTATAATCAACTCTATATTTATAGCGTTAACATTGTCAAAAGACTTGGTATAATTGAGACCAAAAAGGAGTTGCTGCAATTAGATTTGGATAAAGCTTCAAATATTAATACTCATCTAATTACTGATTTGCAGCAATATCACTCAGATAATGATAGACTTGAAAGAACCAATATTTACTTGAAATCTGAGTTGGAAAAATTAAAGAAACAAGTCAAAGGGTTAAATGAGGAAAACTAGATTCTTCAGAAGAAAAATTATACACTTCAAAATGGATTAGAAGAATCCTGGAAAATAGCCCAACTAAACTGTAAATTTTCCCAGAGTGGTGAGAGGTTAGAAAAACTTTTGGGTATGGGAAAATTTGGAAACAACAAAAATGGTTGGGGCTATGAAAAAGCTAGAACAAGAACTGGATATGGAACACATTGAAACTCTGATATTTCCAGTAGCAACAAAGGCAAAAATCCATCTTATCAAACAAGTGGTGATTCAAAGGATGTCTTGAACAAAGGATATATACAACCATCACCACTCAAACTATCTGATAGGAAGAAAGACTCATGAATCAGGTGGTTGAATCAAATAAGAAAAACAGATCTGCCACAAGTAAGAATCCTGTCACAAAATGGATAATCAAAGAGAAGAAAAAATGCCTTGTTATACACTCAAATCATTTAACAGGTAATAATGCTAGATGGTACCTAGATAGCGGTTGCTCAAGACATGTCATAGGCGACAAATCCCTTCTCTCAGAATATACGGATCTTCAAAAAGGGATAATCACGTATGGAGATGGTACCACCGCTAAAGTGATTGGACAAGGAACCATAAGCGGAATTGAATCATTCAAAAATGAGAATGCTTACTGCATAAAAGGATTGAAGCATCTCTCAAATTTGTGATAATGGGCATGTGGTCAAGTTCAACAAAGAAGAATGCGATATCCTAGATCAATCAGGAAAATCAGTAATTAAGGGTCATCGCACAGACAACCACTGCTACATTATTAAAAGAATAGAGAGGAATGATATATAGGAGCATTAAGAATGAAGGAACATGTCTAGATTATGCATTGAGATCTGGATATTTGCTGAAATGATGCATTTTTTACCGAACTCTAAATGATATATTTGAGGTTCCTCACCTCAATCTTTTGTATATAAACATTCAAATGTTTATAATTTTGATGTGTGCATTAATTGTACAAAATTTTCTGTGTATACTGCTAATACATAGATATACTAATAGTATACATGAAAAATTGTCTAAATTCTGAAAATTGAAAACATTCACCTTAGAGACATCTATCGAGTAAACATTTCGATTTCATCGACCGAAACTCGATACCAGCGACGATCTCTCGAGAAGCTGAATCGTTGGGACGATTAAACTTCTTCTGATCTTCATTGAAAATGTCTAAAAATCTGGTTCTTCCACAACAACCTTCAATGAAGAGCATGAAAGGAAAGAATAGAGAGACTGGCTCATCTTCACATATAATCTTGAACCCTGTGGCAGAACGGTCAGTTCTGAAGAAGAGCATTACACCTTTTGGGATCATCAATCTCTTAGAACTGATTGGATGGGGGAATATCATGAATCTTGGTGGAGAATTTCCATTCCCATGCCTTGTGATGAAGCTATCACGACACTTTGGGCTGTCTCCTACCAACGATCCTCCACACCTGCATATCTGGTTTAATCAAGAAAACATCTGCCATATCATGGCCAGTACGCCTCGTGAAGAAACCAATTCAAGCTCAGACAAAGGATATTCGGTACGTAGCCCCGTCTCTTGTGTAAACACTCAGGCTATCATCAATCGAAATGCTATATAAGATCTGCTTGATAAACAATCCCACATGATGAAATAGCTGGATAAGTGTGAAGTCTGTCTTCTGAAGATCAAAATCATGCTGGCAACTCTGCAAAATGATACACAAAAAATTCTGAATGAATTGCCAACATTTTAGAGGCTGTTGACTGTCTACAGAATGTCCAATGCATCACAGACCTGGATTCTTACTGAAAGTTCTTCGCTCATGCATAGGTGTGATGCATTACTACTGTTTTTTTTTTTTTTTTTTTTTTTTTTTTTTTTTTTTTTTTTTTTTTTTTTTTTTTTTAAATCTCTGAGTAAAGAGGACTCAGTCTCTGGATAGTATTGTGGAGATGAATGTTTTGCTACTGCCAATTTTGGGCAGTATATTTTTTGGATATTTTGTTGAATGTGGCTGGATATATTTCTCATCTTTTCTGCCAATCTGGTATATGTGCTCCCCTGGTTTATCAAGTGTCTAATATGGAATGCATGTGATGTTTCTGATGATGATATTCTAACTACTATATCACTACTTATGCATCCATAGGTTCTAAAATTGATGTCTGCTTAAACTGACTTGATTATTATGCATCAATGCTTTAAGAAGATCTGCTTCTGCCTGGATAGTTTCTCCCGTGCAATTCACTCCTCAGTCAATATCACTTGTTATACCTTTGCCAATGACTGACAAAAAGGGGGAGAACAGTTTAAAACACCCCGAGCGGAATATTGTATATCTAATGTTGTTGCAGGTGTTAGGGGGAGCAGCTGCAACAAGAAAGGGGGAGCAGATACTACTAGTTGTGTACATGGGTTTCCTAGAAAAATTGTAAAATTGTGTAAAAGCATGTATACACAATTTAGGGTGTGTTTGTCCAGTTGTAATCTAGGGTGTTTTGGGTATTTAGTCACGTAATTGACAAAGGGGGAGATTGAAAGTGCACCTGCCAGTGCCCTGATTTGTCAAGTTACGTGAATGGTGAGTCAGACTGTCTACAAGAGCTCGATAAGAAGATTAATTCAAGCGTCTGCCTCGACCGGATGTGTGGAAGCTCGTAATAGGTAAATTATAGCCTCACATCCCTTGTCCCAAAACACCAGGTGATTAAAACCCTTAAAACAAGATAGACATCTTAGGGTTTTTGAAGAGAGAAAACTTTTTCAAAATAGGAAAATCTCTAAGTTTTTCTCACCTTGTCGATTTTATCGAAACACCCTCGATATGATCGACCTGCTCTGTTGATGTCCTCGATACCTTAACAATATTATCGATAAGAGGACTAAAAGTGTCCAGCAACTAAATATTCATCTGGACGGATTTATCGATGTATCGATACACATATCGATATCATCGATAAAAGCACTAAATATGTCTAGTAACTTCACAACATATCTGGACGAATTATCGATGTATCGATACATCAATCGATATCATCAATATTCAAATCTCGAGTCCATCGAGAGTGGCTCGATAAGATCGACAGACAGTTTTTCGGTGCCTTGTTTTTTTAATGAAAATCTCAAAATCCGTTGATATATCATGCTCTTCCGATATGATCTGAATTTAAATATCGATAACATCGGAAGTCCATCGATGATATCGATCGAGGGCATGCATTACTTACAGTAGATATTTCAGGTTGTTTTTTAACTATGATCGGGGGCCCTTCGATAGAATCGATATTCAAATATCGATGATATCGGCACCAGGTCGATTGCATCGAACAAGGGCATAATCTGTCCAGCAAGCTTAAAGACAAATCTGCTGGATTTATCGATGCAATGACTCTGATCTCGATATCATCGACATTCAAATTCCGATGACCTCGACGGTTCCCCGATCATTCATGAAAACCTAAAATATTTCAAAGTCAAGTCTCTCTCATTTTTCTAGTGTCGATGGATCGAACCTGTCATCGATGGAATCGGAGTTCGAAATCTAATGACATCGACAATAGTTTCGATTCATCGACCAATTGGCAAAGAATTTCAAAAGCGTATGACATCAACTCCGAGTCATCGAGCAGACCATCGATGCTATCGAGAGTATACGCTTGATGATATCGAACTCTGT
Organism: Magnolia officinalis; assembly: GCA_021015155.1. Taxonomy (NCBI): domain Eukaryota; kingdom Viridiplantae; phylum Streptophyta; class Magnoliopsida; order Magnoliales; family Magnoliaceae; genus Magnolia; species Magnolia officinalis. The sequence goes on from JAJHSJ010000165.1 coordinate 34,724, forward strand.
CATAAATGTGACTGTTTTATATCCATTAAAACTTTTTACCTATATATAGAGGACTTGTCTTTTATTGATGTGAGAGAAAGTAGAGAGAGCTTTTGTGTGTTTCAACTTACATCTTATATCTTAAGCCCTTTCTCTCAAGGGGGTTCATCCTTCAATCCACCCTCACCATTGACATTCAATAGAGTGGATTGGGGAATGAACTTCCGCATTCAAGGATCCTCCAGCTACTACCTTAATGGCAAATCATTAAGCTGGGATGCCTTGAATGCATAAGATTGGAGCTACTCTATCTTCCTAATAGGAAAATCTTTAGAGAGTAGGATTCCATCTTCACCTTGACCCAACCCTAAGCCTAGTCTTAGTATATCTTTTCTGTTGCGGATCAAGGGAGCAGAAGACTCTTCATCAACAAGGAGGAGGAGATCTTTGACATTGTGCTTAACGGGACTCATCAACTTATCTGTAAGTATCTAGAGTGCAAAAGAACACTTGTAATCATTCCTTTGTAGAATTGGGTCTTAAGTGGTTGTCGCCCTTAGTAGCCCACGTAGGAGGCCTCCGGTGGGAGTGTATGTAGTGGGTGCGTTGTGTGGACCCTTGCTCTGTGGAGACCATAAACATCTGGTTAGGAGTGAACTAGTAAAACTCTGGGTTTGAGGTAAACCGTGTAAAACCTTAGGTGGGTGCATTGTGTGGACCCTTGCTCTATGGAGAGCATAAACATCTGGTTAGGAGTGAACCAGTAAAACTCTGGGTTTAAGGTGAACCGTGTAAAACCTCCTTAGTGAAATCCGGTGCACTTAAGGGTTGAGTGTGGATGTCGAGAGTGGAGTAGACACGTTGTCGAACCATTATAAGAATGACTGTGTTTGAGATTGATATTTTGATTGTGTGATTTGCTTTAATACTTTCGTATCTAAATATCTGTGATCACACCTCACACACCTGCACAGTCATATCCTTCATAAACTAGCTTGAATATTGTTTACTTCTTAAATAGTTTGTGATTAGATCCTCTACCTGGCTTGGAAGCTAGTAGAGTTACTTTTGTGTAATCCTGATAATTGCATATCTATAAGGATTAGTGAAATAGGAATTTAGAAACTTTAAAAGTCCTATTCACCCCCCTCTAAGACATATTGGCATATTCCTACTTCAATAGAAGAGGTCTTCACCGCCATATTAATGTAATAATACATGATGTGAGGTGGGCCACACGTGTGGACCCACCATGTGAATATGTATGAAATCTCCACCGTCCAGAACATCCAGGGTCTGGACGATGGCTATTTGTAATTTATATATGTAACGCCCTGAAAATTGGGGGTCAAGCATAAACTCAACTCCCGAGTTCCAGAACATCACTTATGCAACAAAATGAATGATGATTGAATGTTGACTATATTCGTGCATTGAACATGAGTGAGATTAAGCCAAAACAGCATATCATACTCCAGAGACAGTTAAATTTGCAAGCGGAAGACTGTGATAGATAGATAAAATATATAAACTATGATGAGTCTCCAGAGTGTGATAACATTACCAGGTTAAATAATTATAAGTACAGTTCTAAAATATACCAAATGTGAGGATGTGTAATGTCTCCTATCCCAAGTACCATAGCCCTGTCAATACAATATTAGGTCTTCATTGACCTGCCAGATAGATACAGATAGGAGAACTCCTATCATCATAGAAGTAGTCCAGCTTTGCTTCACAAGCATCGCCATCACCTGAAACTCAACAAATCTGGTTGGTGTGTACAACACCGTCCCGTAACGTGGGAGTGAGTAGCTAACTCAGTGGAACAGTAAAGCATAGGTTAACATGTTATCAACATAGTCAAGCAGTAATGATAAAGAAGTAAAATCAACACTCCTAGCTACTCTTATTAATGCAAGTATGGATGCAGGTATGGTGGATGCCCTCACCACTACTTCCTCATGCGATACCATCTCACGCTCGCGGCACTTCATTCTTCATCCCACAGTGCTTCCACATCTTCCAGGCACAATGCATGCATGATGAGCATGATTACCAGTTTTTTTAATTAGTCCATTTCAAACACCAGGATTGGGAAACTACGGTACCTCCCTTGTATCATTCCCAAACATGATCCATTCTAGGTCGTCAGGCCTAGTTAATATCAGACGATGGTGTGTTTTCTAGTCACTGCAAAGGCTGTCAGGGCTGTTACGCACAAAGGTTACACCACTCCCCCATCACCCCTTAAATGATTCATCAATACAGAAACAGGCCTAAGTTTCATACTCTATATACCGCGACACCACCCTAAGGCGCACTGGCGATTTTAGAGTATACTCGAGGTCACTACAAAGGGCTGCCAGGACTGTTACGCACAAAGGTTGCACCGCTCCCCCATCACCTTATCAAATGTAGGTCGACAGCACGAATATATGTCCCATACCACCATAATCGGCTTACGAGTCTGGTTGCTCACTGTCACTACGGGGAGGCACGTGCCCCAGCATAGGCCGACAGCGACCACGGTGTCTCATACCACCATGTCCGGCTCATGATCTTAGCGGATCGAGGTACCATGGTTATAAGGGATTCCCACTGGTAAGCTTGGTACCCTAGGTTCAAGCAGAGGCGTCCAAAACATAGTGAACATACATAAGACAGATTGGGTACTCTTGACGAGCTCGGCTATCTCGAGCGTACAATAAGTTGAACGACATGAAGTGTATAAGCATTTCGCGTGGCCAACCACTATCGCCTACCGAAGTACGACTCGAGTTCGTCGAACACATCTCACGTGGCAAATGAATCACAACCACGAATTCAACTCTGGTACTGATTGACTGGACTATAATCATAACCCCAAACACAATCAATTACAGATAGATAAAACAGTAATGGATCAAGATTCAAATAATACAATCAAAGTATGGTATTTTCCGTTTAGGGCTGTCAGGGCTGTTACACAGAATCGTTGCACCAGCCCCCATCACCCATGACGGATCATACAACGTAAATATGAATTTAAACATATGCATTACATAGATAAAATCACAAAAGCAGTTGAGCATGTTATGAAGCACAACACAAGCATAAGTTTGTACATATTCAATTCCTAATCACACAGCTATCCAAGGAAATCATACACATAGTTAAAGGAGTTGAGAATCATATCTCAACACCCTTAAACATTACAATTTACTAACTACTACTCATTCAGACATTTCAACAAACACTTTAAAATACGTATATCAACATACATGACATATGTTGATCACATAGGTATAAGGTCAAATCCTTTCACTAGGGAGTTACCCCAATCATAACACGCATACACCCACGACGGATAGTCATGGCAAGCAGGAATCCAAGTTCCATATTCATTCAGTCATTTCCACAAACACTTGGGCCACACATTTTAGCATATATAGTGTGTATTGGCCGTAGCGTGATCTAGGGCAAATCCTTTCGTCAAAGGGGTATCACCAATACAACAATCAATTATCCATGACAATTAGTCATGGCGAGCACGAATGAGAATTCTATACTCATTTCGTCATTTTCACAAACACTTAGAATACACTATTACAACATACATGGTGTATTTTGCAAAACATGTATTAGGGCTATCCTTTCGCTAAGCAAGTTTTACGCATATATAATATATATTTATACAACAAATAATCATGGGAAATACATCCCAAATTTATACGTATACGGTACATTCTAGAATACACACTTTCAACATACATAGTGTATATAAGCAAAACATGTATTAGGGTTAGTCCTTTCGCCAAACCGTAATTTATCTGCATATAATATATTCATACAACAATTAATCATATCAAACACATTTCCAAAATTTGTACGTATACGGTACTTTCTACAAATACCTAGAGTATGTAGAATTCCATATTTTTTATCTTTAATTGAAACGGAAAACAGACAGCACTTTGTACATGTGCAATTACATGCAGATCATGAATCTATCATTATCTGACATTGAAAGCGTTGAAAACCATAGCCTATACTAGGGGTGCACATTTAACCGGTAGAACCGTGGAACCGGACCGGAACCGTTGGATTGGTCCGGTTTGGTCCGGTTCTGGACAGCACCGGTTCCGGTTCCGGTTCCAAAATTGCGAGAACCGTTGGATACGGTTCGGTTCCGGTTTAGGGGCAGGTAGAACCGACCCGAACCGTGGAACCGTGGTCCCCACCTCTTCTTACACGTTGCTAAGAAGGATGAGCGGAGTAGATCTCCGAGAATGCCTTCAGAAGTAGGCCCACCTATTTTTTTTTTTCAAAATATCCAAACAGTGAAAACGTCCAGGGATGGACGTGCATGGATTGGGTTTTGACAGTGGCCCCCACCCATCATCCTTTTCATGATCTGGACCGTCCAATGTGTCCCAGAGGGCGGCTTGACCCTCGCCTAGGTGGCGGAATTGCAGAAGATGAAAAACCCAGAACCGTGGAACCGATCCGGAACCAAACCGGTTTTCACGGTCCGGTTCTGGTTCGGTTCTAGTGTGCTAACGGTTCGGTTCCGGTTCCGAAAATCCAGAACCGTTAGGAACGGTTCGGTTCCGGTTTTACCCCGGAACCGGACCCAACCGGACCGTGTGCACCCCTAGCCTATACACCTAAAGTCCGCACCTTTTGTCGTAGAATCGTAACGAAGTCGATAGGTTTTGCTAAGCTTCCGTATTCGGTAGTTTGACAACCTATAGA